>JAPYZT010003962.1:0-11280 GCA_030522965.1 Tryphoninae sp. A BG-2022a | reverse complement strand
TCCTTCAACAATTTTCAACAATATTTAAGGATTAGAGTGAAAATTTGATTTGATGTTTGATTTGTTGAAAAAATGATTGTTCCTTTGGTGGTACAATTTTCTCGGAAGCGGCACGTTATTTCGAGAATCCTGTGGCGCGAAGATGAAACGAGCAATATTATCGCAGCCTAGCATAGGACGAAGGTACGAGTTACCAAGGATGCTCTCGTTGAGTTTGAAGAAAATCGTTCTCTCGGATGGTCCGTACCGTGGCTTGGTTCGTCGTTCTCTCTCTCTCTTTCTATTTTTATCTCGGTTCCTCCAGGGTGAGAGACCGGCAAAACCTGTACTGGTATGTCGACCTCGTACGTTCTTCGTCACAGGATGCTCGGTAAGAGATAGAAAGAGAGAGAGAGAGCGACAAGAGCAACCGAGACGGGTGAGGATTGGATGAAAGAGATCGCCATATAGTGAAGAAGCGCAAGAAGGAGCGAGGAGAACGGGAGCGAAAACGGCAGCAACTCGCGGGACATCGCGACGCCGTTATACCGGGCATCGTGGCGCCACCGCTACTGAACTTCGTCCCCAGCGGCATCCGGGCTCGTTGCTTCTCTCACAACGCCTCGATATATCGACCGGCACCAAATCGCATCTTTTCATCCCTCTTCTTTAAATTCTTCGTCCTTTCTCTCAACGATTTTCAAGGAGAAACAAAAATTTGGCTCGAGAATCTTTCCACTTCGATCACTCGGTGATATTAAAAGAAAGTATCACACGGATCTCAGATTCGTGAAGAAGTTTAAACGCGAGAACAATACTCCCTCATTGGCAACAGGAATATCAACATTTCTCCAATTGTCTACAATGAAAAAATAGGATGTTGGTACAGTTTAATACATTTTTTTAATTTAATTAAGTAAAAACCTTGTCTGTCGAGGACATGTAAGAGCGTAACATCGAAAATATTGGATGAACGCGGGTACGATACGTTTTAATTTTAGTGACGATTCGCGACAAAACTGAGTAAGCCAGCAACTAGTTACTTGCTAAATTGCTTCACCCTATTCGATACCCTCGTTTCATCGTTCTACTGTCGCTTCAGCGAAACTAGTCAACCGCACAATGTCAATCGATGTAAAAAATCTATACGCAATGACGGCGAACATCGAACTGAAAACGACCAGAATTTTCGAGTACGCTTCACCTGAATGTTTCCATCAACCCATCGATAATGTCCGCACACTCATTTTTAATGGAATGAAATTTTTAAATTCCACGGACAGCGCGTGGTTAATTAAAAATACTTCGAAAATTTCATTGTGTTCTCATGCTTTCTCCCTAATTGATGTTATATTGCATAGTGTGAACGCCAATTATGAATTATTTGATACTATTCGAACATGGATAATAATACAAATAATGGGAATGGAATAACGACCATGGATGCATAAGATCGAAATTATTTCGGCAGAATTGCAATTGTTCGATATAATTATTACTCCATTACACGCCTCTTCGCCACTGCGTGAAAATTCATTGGCTTTTGATAAACTTGTGTTCGTTATTCATCATACAAATAGGAGATGGAATTGGGAAGTAACGTGTGAATTTTAGTCGTGACTATAGCTGTGATAAAATCCAAATCATTACCACGTTTTGCTATTGCGAACAACCCGAAAGCCAGGCGAAATACTGGGCGAAAGTGAACCCAGAACGTACGCACGGTAATGACAAAACCTCTGGTATACCTTTCGTGTACCTACTACCTAGATTATTTTCCTTCTCGAGGCAGCTACAGTAAGCCAGCCAAGGTCGAGCTTCGATGCTGCACATTTTCAATATCAAAGTGAACCTCCCCAACGTGTGTTATTAAAGAATTTTTATGGATTCGAGCAATTACCGGTCGTTGGGTCTGAAGGATAAAATATATTTTTGTATTTCAACCACCAGAAGCACGACTCGTCCATAATCCCTGTAAAAAAAAAGTTGAAACGATAAGAGGGAATCAAAACAAATCATAAAAGATAAAAAACGAATAAGAATCACGAGGCATTTTTCAAAATAAGAAAAACAACGATACTTCATTTTTTAATGCAACGACGAAATTGGTACGTAAGCGCATTCTTGAATTTCCTCACGAGAGTTTGACACCTTCCTTCCTTCAGGGTATCTGACACTTTGACAAATTGATTTTTGCAAAAATGTCACCGCGACCGAAACCTTACAAAGGCAACACTCTGCCGAAGTGTCGAGTTTCAAGCCCGTTCTATCGTCACTCTCATACGCTCTTACTTTCTCCCGTCAGACGTTGGAATATTGGAATATCGAGAGTAGTATGTTCAGGATTGGCAGGTTGACAAATTTAATCTTCTAACGCACGGGCCAGCTTGTCGAAACGTTTGTACGCCAGGAGTCTTTTTTTGTAAAAATATTTGAAGAATAATTATCGTTGTAATATTTTCATAAAAGCATGAATATTTTCGTTGTATACTCACACTCGATTCGAAGAATATATTCACAGCGAATGAGACGAAAAATCTACGTCAATTGTCTTGTTTTCGTTGAGTGTATAATCTGTTTACCAGCATTTCGTTTTACCATGGAGTCGTTAATGGCGTACATTAAAACATTTCGTACGGATACACGCGACTGTCCGAATACGTTTTGCCTGCGAATGGTACAGACAGCGCCATCGGTTGGCGGTGCGCGGTAACACTCGACGAGAGTGAGCGTCTGGGGTGGGGGAAGTGCCATTCGACGGGAAGATCGCGGGGAGAGCGGATGTCTGTACATCGCATAAGAAGTATTCATCGATCAGCTGGTGGCATCGCAGCAGTCCACTCTGTGGTATGAGCGTTTCGCTAAATTTCATAGGGAAAAACGTATTGAGTATATAGAAGCAATTCGAAGAAGGAAAGAGAAGGCGTAGTCGGAATTGTGCAATTAATTGAAGAGCGTTCGATAAAACTAGGTATAGTAAGGAGCAAGAGAATTCTCGTCTAATTCGCGGCGCATGGCCCGACGAGCTTCTCTCGTCGCGATCGTTTTCTCGTGTTACGTGTTTACGTAATGCACGTGATCGCCGCAGGGCAGCCAGGGGCGTGTTACTCGCGAGAGAACCCCGTTCTTTCTTTGCTGTTGGGTTAAGCGATGAAAAATTAATGCAACACGACTCGTATCCGTAATTGATTTCTCGTTACGTTGATTCACAAATAGGATTTTTGCCCTTAAAAGTGAATAAAAGTCATTGGTCACATTTAAACAATAATAAGTTTAATCATTGGCTCCATTTTGATCTCTTCAATTTCTTATCCCAAATTTTCAAATTAGATCGCTCTATACGTACGAATGTACGAATGACGTCATTGCTATTAAAAAATTCTCGCGTCTGCGTCAAACGCTCGGGTTGCTTCGGCTAGTGTCGCCTCTGGCCGAGGCCCACGTTCTTCGTTTCGCTTCTCATCCGTTCCGTGCGTCAGTCGCGTGTCTGTGTGCGAGTGAGTTGGCGATATCGCCATGTTGCGAAAGCACGAGTGAGAGAAGAGTAGTAAAACGACGACGAGACGTGCTTACTGTCCGTGAGTCGCTGCGCGTCAACCACGAAGCAGAAGACGACGGCCATTTTAACCTAGCGTTGCTGCTGCCACCCGTACCGTACGACAATTTTGTCGAGTTGTGTTTGTTCCCATCGAGGTTATCTCGCACACAAGTACCGAGCGCGAGTGAGATAGAACAATTTACTGATTCGCGAAGGAAAACACAAGACAGGAGGCGAGAAGTTAATATTCTTCGTACGAAAGAACATCATTATCTATACACCCATATATATGTATATATCCACATACGTACGTGTGTATGAAATTCTCGCTTTTGGTGAGACCGAACGTACGAGATAACGATCGAAGTGTATTAGAGGGCCGTGCGTGCTCGAGTGAACCGTTGCTTTCTTTTTCGAGGTGATAATCGAATCCCGCGTCACGAGACGATAACGGCGTGGTTGTTTGTCGCTCTCGCGAACAATTCTCTCCTTAAAATATTGCGATAAAGGAAGAACGTCGAGTGGGGTTAGGAAAGAGTGAGAAAGAGACAGAAATATATGTGTCGAGTCAAACAGTAGCGGGCAGAGCCAGAACGAGAGTGAATGACGTAGAGCAGCGACTTACGAGAAGACAGAGAGGGAGAGAGAGAGAGAGACAGAGAGAGATAGAAGAATCTCTTGTCGAAGCAGCAGCGACATTTGCTATAGTCGATCATCGAAGAACATTGCGAAGGCAATCTCGTCGCGTACGGCACAGTGGCGAAGCGTTTCAGGGTCCGTCTTACCGCGAAGGAAAAAGTCTTTTTTTAATTATCGGTTGGGCGTGCGTTCGTGAAGTTTCGAGTGTACGAATAACGTATTTACGAGTGATCCAAGAACGCGCGACACTTCTTCGTATCGAGTGAGACAAAAAGAAGAGAAAAACGGACAGTTTGAACTTGTCCAACGAACTGGACGGGAGGAAATAGAGGAAGAGAGAAGCTTCGCAAATACCTTCGAGATTCGCGAGAAGCCGCCGAGATGGAGAGCCAGGCCGCTTTCGTACTCGTCGCTTTTCTATATTTAGCGAGCCCCCTCGCCACGGTCCAGGCAGGTGAGTTCGCACGGACTAAAGAGATAAACTCTCGCTTCTCCTTTATCATTACACGCTTTATAATTCCACGATATATTCCCAACATTCCCGTCGCTCCACTCACACTCCCCGAACCAACAAACTTTATTTACGATTAATTCTTTTCATACGTTTCTGGGACTTTTTTTGTCCCGACGGGTAATGAGAATCGAACAATATTACAGATATTTTTTTGTATCCACGTGACGATGAAAAAAGAACCTTTTCGCCTTTGTTTCACTCCAGCGCCATCTTTTTAATCTATATTGTATCAAATTCTCACATCTTCATTGTTTCGTTTTGCCAAAAAAAAAAAAAATCTCACATTTTCATTGTTTCGTGTTGACAAAAAAAAAATTGTATAACGATATATTCCTCTCGGAGAAAATACGACTTCATTCGTACAACTATTTCGAGCATGCGCGCAGTATTTAATATCGTCGCTCAACCCTGCGCAAATGTTTTCCCTTTCTTTTTCCTCGTGAAACACGTTAAATTGAGAGACCTCGACTAGAGCAAGAGTTAATGAATTTTCGTTTCTCATAGGCGTCAAGTAATCTTCCTATTAATCAATTATTCCCACCACACCTCTAATAATCCTCTTCTATCTCGCTTAAATATTTGCTTAGTACTTAAAAGGGTGACGTATCGTTTATTTTTGTTTTATTTGTGTATACGTATTTTTTTAATATCCAACTTTACGTTGCACGTTTTATGTTCGTCCGATTATCTCTGTGATCCCGTCTGACCACTTATGATCCATCGTCCAAAGAGTCTCGGCGTAAAAAAAAGAACGTGCCTCGAGAAGCTTGTCCAAAACATATATTTCCAATCGTCGCGTCGTAATTTACCGAGAGATAAAGAATTTTCAAATAGTGAAAATGTGAAAAGAGCCTTTGTGGAATTTATTCGGGTACGTTCGTTGGAATTTGCTCGTTTTTATCTAATCAAAGAGGCATTAAACGAGGGCGTCCTTCGTTTCACCAAGTTGGTAGCCCGATAGACTATGCGTGCGTGTGTTCGCATGTGTTTTACCGGGGTTTCGAGTGAGCGTGTGACCCGTGCTTAGAAACCACGTGGTTATATATATATATATACACCCTGTATATATATATATATATATATATATATATAGGGTGAATCACATAAAGTGTCGCACAGTGAATTCTGAGGTAGATGAGGTCATTACAAACAAAAGTTGCAAATAAACATTGGGGATATTGTTAATAATTTATGAGATATAAATTGTTTAAATCGGTCCAATCAGAGCGCGCCGAGAAGCGTTGAAGCCGCCCACCCCCCACCCTAGCCGTAACATAGATTAGGGCGTTACATTTGGATTTGCAAAATTCAGAGCAGTCACTTTTATTGATTGTATGAGTATGTAGTCATTTTTTGTTCGCAGTTATTGATTGCTTTGAATTTTGCCCAACGTGCCGACAAGCGTTGAAGTGACCCACTCCCCGCCTAAATTCAGAGCAGTCAAAAAATGATTGTGGAAAAATACAAGCAATCTAATTGATTGCTCTGAATTTTGCAAATCCAAATGTAACGCCCTAATCTATGCAATATTTACGGCTAGGGCGGGGGGGGGGGGAGCTGCAACGCTTATTGGCACGCTGGGCAAAATTCAGAGCAACCAATGTTTGCGAATAAAAAATGACTGCGTAACAATACAATTAATAAAATTGACTGCTTTAAATTTTACAAATTTAAATATAACGCCCTAATCTATGCTATATCTACGGCTAGGGTGGGCGTGGGCGGCTTCAATGCTTCTCGGCGCACTGTGATTGTTCAACTTTAAATATTTATATCTCGTAAACTATTGACAATATCCCTAATGTATATTTGCAACTTTTGTTCGTAATGACCTCATCTACCTCAGAATTCGCTGTGCGACACTTTATGTGATTCACCCTGTATATATATACAGGGTGTATATATATACGACCCGTATATGTATATACGGGTCGATGTTTGTAACGTTGAGATTTCGAGGCTGATAATAATCCCAGCATGATGGTCGACCGCGCCAAGAACATTTCTCCGCTAATTTCTCACACGGTAAAAACGATAATAATAATAATAATAATACTTAATATCGCAAAATTGTTTTCTTAAAAAAATATCACCTCGTCGATTGGTCGACTTCGATTCTCCTCGATTAAACGGCTTTTCTCAGACGGCATTGAAGATAATTTTCTTTTTCTTAATTATTTCTTGAATTATTGATCGGATAAGGAATAAAGTCGAGGCCGAGTCTCCCATTCTCCACTGGTTCGTGCCAGTATCGATTATAGCAGCCGGGAGTGAATAATAGTCATTGTTTTTTTTTGTTTTCCTCTTTCGATGTAACGATGTTGATCACGAGAAGGAGACGAGAGGTAACGAAACAAATGAATTCTCGAATGGCCCGATAGAGCACAAAGTCACATTGCTGCAGTGGTGAGTCACGTGGTTGAGTATTCGTGTCGTACAAACTCGTCATCTCTGTTCTCTCTCTCTCTCTCTCTCTCTCTCTCTCTCTCTCTCTCTTCTCTCTCTCTCTCTCTATCTCAAATCTTACACAATGCCACGGGGTATGAATGTTCGCGCGTATCCGAGTGTGCATCATCTAGTAGTCCCGTTTGTTCCACGTACAGTCCGCTGTATGTTATTGATATTGTAACTGCAATGAGAGACGAACGTTACGGACGTCAATAGTGAACGGTAACGACCGTGTACGGTTCGATTCGCCTATTTTCAGTGATAGTAAAATCCAACCCGTTATTACAATCTCAACCGCACGCTCAAGTTCATACTAGCGTTTTCACCAATGGACCCGTTGCCGTCGGCTCGCGTCAAGACATATATGACAAGTCCATTGCCTCGAATACGATCCATTCGACTTTTTCGTCACCGTTTTCAAAGCGACACGCGTATTATTAATTTATACGAAAGCTCCTTTGGCGCGAAGCAACCCTCTTTCTTAACGGGAAAATTTATCTCTTATCAAATTATCAATTTTGAAAAAAGTTTAATTAGTGTTTAATTATAAATTAGCTTTCTGGTGTTTAACAAATTGTTGATAAGAAGAACATTCGTCATGAATTGTATTAAGACGCGTGTAGTAACAAACTGATAAACATTAATTCACTCTTTTTCTTATTGAAATTTTAAAAAACGAATATTTATTGATGAAGGAAAATTACAAAAAAATAATAGTTTTTATTCATTCAAACTAAACGATATAAAAATGGAAAAATTTTATTCATCTCGGTTTGGGCTATTTTTATATTTTCAAGACGGATCTAAGAGGATGGCGAGAAAAATTGTATGATTTATGATTTTTAAGACGTCATCGTTTTCGTCATAGCTGTTGTAAACGTGCGTCACAATTCCACAATGCTTAGGATTTTAGATTATATATTTGATGTTTGCTCGTCGTCGTTGTGCGAATGGTTTGTGTTATACCACGGTGTAAATTCTACCGCTTGGTCGCGGTTCATTTTGAGGGATTGGAGTGGACGAAATTTCAACAATGTTGAACGTATATCGTGGTCGTCTTAATAATTAACGATAATTTAGTACAAGGAATTGCCATTTCGCTTCTGTCGTTCTCGAGCCACGTTGTCCTCTGATACGCGGACCATTATTCGAGTCGATATCCTATGTTTCGCAGATAAGGAATAAAAACAATCCATAACAAAGAAAAAAAGAAAAGTATTGATCTATCATTGTCCATAAATAAATTCTTTTCGATTTTTCCGAGTTTTTCCTACTTGGAAGATTTTCCTCCATTTTTTATCTTCCAGTCGCGCCGACTCGACAGTCGCGCGATCGATCCAGTGATTATTCGACAAGCCCTCGTGCGTTGGGAGGGGCCGAGCACGATATATTCACATGCTCTATCTCCCCCCCCCCCCGCCTCCGCCAATTCCTCCGATTAGCCGAATCATATTTCTTTCTTTTCTTTTATCATTTTCGAGGAAACATTTCCGTTCCCCATGCCCCCCGAGCCCCCATAATGCTGAGCAAATATAATAGCTTGGTTATACCAAACGCGTATTATTCTTGCGACCGAGCGAATTTCCTAAACTATTACGAGATCGCTTGTTCGTTTATATTCTTGTTGGAATATTTTGTTTTTCTTTTTATTACATTAATTTTCATTTTTTAAAAATTTTTTTTTTCAACATTTTTCTGGCGACCTCGAATAACGTTAATGCCTTCGAGCGATTCGATTAACCGCTAGTACCAAGGAGAAAGATTGGACCTGTGTAACAATTTTTTCTTTAGCAAATAAAAAACATATGCAAATTTGTTAAGAATTTTTATTAGCAACCAAAGCATTAACTTCAAATTGTTCTACACTAATCTATCTTACTACTTTATAATTTCGAGAACACGTGATTACAACAAGAACATCCAAGGGCAAAGGCTTTTTTTGTGTTCTTTTTTTTAAATTTGTTCCTTGTCCCGGCGTCTCGTTGCTTTGACTTCTCGCCTGTATCTGGCTCGCGCCTTGTAGCTCTGATCTCTACCTTTCTCTCGCTCTTCAACTTCTTGTCTGTATGTATATGTATATATGTATATAGATGTAATTATCTATCAACATATTTATATATACATATAAATAGACGTTGCATCTGTATATTTGCTTATGTCCGAATTGCCAAACATGACAAATCAAAAAAAGAATAAAACGTTATCAATAAGAACAAAGATAAAAAAAGGGTAAATTTATGAAAAAAACAATATGCAAAGCGCAATTTAGTATCGCAAAAACAAAACACGATGAAAAAAAATAGAAACAAAACAAATCACATTGTTCTCGATGTCGTAAAGTGCGATACACGGGACCGTCGTCCGTAAGGGAGGGTCAACGATGGAGCATCGAGTGCACGGGCCACAAACCCGGCGAAAAGTTCAACTGGACGAGAAACGGTGAGCCGCTCGATGTGTTCTCGTTGAACGATCTGTCGCTGCTGACGAAGCTAGACAATGGAACTAGCGAGATCATTGCCGAACACGCCACGGATTTACACGAGGGATACTACAGATGCACTTCCAGTGGCAACGAGTCCTTCCATCTTACGATTAAAAGCGGTTCGTAGTAGATCAAACACAAAACCATAAACCAAAAGGAAAAATACGTTGCAAATCCAAACATATAAACAAAAGAAAACAATAGAAAAAAAGAGAAATCCTCCTCCCGAATTTACGGAATGAAAAACGTTTAGTAGCGAGTATACGATTTCAATTTTATCGATTCGAATCCACGAATGTGTAATCTCCTTTGTAAGATCCGAGATAGACAATATAGAAGTAGCAATCTCGTTTAGATCTTCTCTCTTTCGGTCGAACGCAGAATTGCCGGCGTATAAAGAAACGATATTTGGCAAAAGAAAATATAAACGCACATTTTATTACGCACATTTTTTTCGAACATTGCACGAACATTACACTCACAGATCGTAACATCTTTATATCACTCGAAGCCGCTGGCAACTCTGCTGCAATAACTTTCTTTTATTTCTACGTTCTCGCAATTCCTTCTGTAGATCTTCTAGAAAACAAAAAAGAAGAAGGGGGAGAAAGTAATTTTGAGGCACGTGTAGTGAGATGAGCGTTGAAGATGTTGCTCTTGTTCTTTTTTTTTCTCTCTCTCTCTCTCTCTTTTTTATTTCTGTTCCATCTATGCGTTTTTTCATATTTTCTTAGCAAACGATGCGCAAAGCCTGTTGCAATTTTACTGGCCACTTTTGTATCATCTCACAGTCTCCGTTTCTATCTCTCTTTCTCTTGTTCCTTTCTGGTGCCTTACCGACTTCATCGCTGTTGCATACAAATATATATATACACACGCTAGAGTTCGACATTACCCATTTTCTCACTCGCTCTCTATCTTCCTTTCTCTCTCCCTCGCCTCTTCATTCTCTTACTACGTTGCTCCAGTTTTCTGGATTGCAGACCTGCCTACTTCCGTATGCGAGTTTCGAACACACCCACCACATACGTAGAACAGTTTCATTGTTACGAGGAGAACAATGGCGCATGTTGCTGTAGAAATTCATATACACATATAGGAACCCTTTGCGTACGTATCAGACATTCGCCCTGCATCGATATGTATACATTTACTATACACATATGCATATCACAGCTGTGCACCGAGCTGCAGCCAATCATGGCGCATTTCCGATGCTTCGTTTTTGTACGCACAACCTTCGGTTAACCATCGTCGTCATGTATCTATAGGCGATTCCAGGACAAACTAGAAAGAACGAACATCTTCAAAATTTTCTATTGTCTTATCTCATTTTTTAGTCTGTTAGATTGTGAAAGTTGAAACTAGGAGTTTATAAATGAAAATTCAGAATTTAGAAAGTTTCGAGTTACTTAAGAATAGTTTTTGTACAGTTTGACTTTGTATTTGTTTTTTTGATAATTCGATAAGAAAGAAACTTGAAAGAGGAATAGACAATTTACATCCAGAAGTATTTGCAATCGCAAGAGAGGCTAAAGAAAAAAGAGAATAGTTACAATTGAATTTGACTATCAGAGCGACCATCTACAAAATTTGGTATAGTCTTGTCTCATTTTTCAATTTTTTCCATTATAAAAGTTGAAACTAGAACTTTATAAAAGAAAATTCAAAATTCACAAA
>JAPYZT010003961.1:0-11281 GCA_030522965.1 Tryphoninae sp. A BG-2022a | reverse complement strand
CCCCCTCGCTCTCTCTCTCTCTCTCTCTCTCTCTCTCTCGCTCTCTCTCTCTCTCTCTCTCTCTCTATCTCTTTATATATACAGCCCACTCTGACTCGGTACGCTCTGTATGTACAGCAGCCAACATCAGCCTCGCGCTATCGCACGTACTGTATAAAACGCGTTGGACACAGCGTTGAGCGTTGTGCAGGCCAGATCGGATGCACCCAACACGAGTACCAATGGCCGGAGAATTATCCCCCTGGCTGCTATATCGTCGATGCTGACGCCGGACGCAAAATGTCGCGCGAATATTACGCTTCCAGGATATACGCTATCGTCATATATGACTATAATATTATTATTATTGTTATTACTATTTTATTTTTTTAAATTAATATTTCAGACTTCCGGTCAAGGTCGTGGTAAAATTTATTTTGTAATTTTATTTTCCTGGTAACGTCGACAATTGGGCATTCGATTAACTAAGAAGAAAATTATACAATTTTACGTTATTAAAAAGGTGAATTAAACGATGCTTTAAACGGACGAATGATTGTTTTGTTTTTCTCGAGAGTTCGATTCTTTAAAGGGCGGGTATAAAAAAAATTTTTTTTTTAAATTTTTCTCGACAATTTTCCCATTGGTCGATCTCGAACGGGCCGGACAAATTCTGATCTCGCTCGAACGACGATAAACGCTAGAAGAATGAAGTATGATAATAGTGTTATTTTTATACATAACACACGCAGTTTTCGATATTGTATGCAAGCTGCGCATATATGTAAATTCTAGAAGACAGTTTCTAACCAATGTCGCGTCGACGTTAAATAATTATATATATATATATATATATATATATATATATATATATATGCACAGCTTCTCGCTCTCTCTAATATATATATATATATATATATATAGAGCGAGAGATAGATATGTCTATATAATTAGGATATATATATCCTGACCTTATTTAACACTGTTGTAATCAGTACCCTACCTCAATCTGGTGCAATAAAACATGTGGCCCAATTCGCGAGACGATCGAACAAATATATACAGACACAGACACACACACACACATATATATATGTTTTGTAAAGAATGGGATACATATATTTATATACGTATATACTTGCTCATTAATGTACGTACATCGAGAGCAGAGAAAGATTTTAGCGGCTCTACTTCCCTCAACGTCAATCGTCGTACGTGATCGAGTGTTCAATTCGGGTCGGGTAAAGATTAGATAAATCAAAATATATGAGTTCCCACTCGATAAGAGGAGATAGCTAATTAAAAATAAACTATATATACTTACACGCGTAATAACATAGCGATTTTACCAACTTTTGTTATTCGAGCGTTAACCGCTTTTATCAGGTTGTATATAGATCTCGTCGGCGATAATCATACTGTGCGGAATTAAAGTTCGCGCCAATGATATTACGTTTATTGAACGGTAATATAAAATAATATAACATATATAATATAATATAATATAACATAATATAATATAATATATATATATACAGGATAAGTTTTATAAAATGTCTCAAACTTTATTTTAAGATAGATGGGATTGTTACAAACAAAAGTTGCAAATATACATTGGGAATATTTTCAATAGTTTACAAGATATACATTTTTTAAATTGATCCAATCAGAGCGCGCCGAGAAGCATTGAAACCGCCCACTTCCCGCCCTAGCCGTAGAGACAGCATACTGTGGAGCGTTACATTTGGGATTACAACATTCAGAGCATTCAATTTTATTTATTATTTTATTACGCAGTCATTTTTATTTCTCGCGCATTAACACTGTGCTGTCTACGACTAGGGTGGGAGTGGGCGTCACCAACGCTTCTCGGCGCGCTCTGATTGGACCAACTTTAAAAATGTATATCCCGTAAACTATAATAACTATCGTAAATGTATATTTACAACTTTTGTTTGTAATGATCCCATCTACTTTAAAATAAAGTTTGAGACACCTTATAAAATTCACCCTGTATATACACAATAATGGATTAAGTACGTAGACGATCCATAGATAATTCGTACGATACGATCTCCGATTGTTCGAGGAGGTACGATCGAATTCCATTTATCGCAACGCGCGTCGCCATTCACCATAGTCGATCGTTTTATTATTTTCCTTTTTTTTTTTATTCTACACACGAATTGTAAAGAACGTCTCGTATTTCCCGCACCTGTGCGCAATATCATCGTTACTGTGTCATCGATGTCGCAGCTTGAAAAAATAACTAAAATATAGGAGAGAAAGCGAGGCAAAGTAGTCTCGAGAGACAAGCAAGACTTTTAATCAAATTTCATTTTAATTTTTCATTACCAACGAACAAACTAAAATCCGAGTAAAATCTTTTGCCTCGAGGCAAAATGTTCGTCGAAAAAGCGATTTTTTTTACTATCAGTAAATGCATCAAAAAAAAATTTTTTTTTTCTTTAAATTACTCCAAATCGATAAATTTCTCAAGGAGACTATCTTTTCCCACTCTTCCTTGTATAATGCATATGCGATGTAATTAATCGTGTCACACCTGGAATTATGAATTATATACACAAACAATTCCACCCCCCCCTTCCTCTCGCTCTTTCTGGCTTTCTCTCTCCCTCTCTCTCTCTCTCTCTCTCTGGCTTACTCTCTCTAAATGTACTCTTTCCCAATGAGAAGAATCGCGACAAGAGAAAACGTATCAAGAGATAAGCGTGCGAACGTTGTCGCGTTGCCCCTCCCCCTTTTCCTCATCGTCCCCTTTAGTGCGATCAATATACGCCACGATATTACGACGTGATGGATTTTCCATCACGATTCTCATAACTTATACCTGCCATCTCCCAAATAATAGAATAGACGAGAGAGGGAGGGGGGAGATAACGATACGATCGCGAAAATGTCGTACAACATCGTGACCCGAAATCAACTTAGGTCAAACCGTCGTTATGGCGTAAAGCGACGTAGTTTCAATTAAAAAAAGAAAAAAAAAGAACAAACTCCGTCTCAATGAGAGAAAACGTTGATTTTCTGTGGCAAAATACGAACAACCGTGGCTGATAACGCTCTCAAACATGTCCCGGCGTAGCGGTCGTTGGAGACGCAACGGGCGAGAGAAAACGGGAAATATCGATAGAAACGATGTATAAATATATGTGAAACAATGGACGGGTCGCGGGTGGGGGGAGGGCGAGGGCTGTACCGAAGATTGCGCGAGTGCGCATGCGCGAACGAATTCTTCGTCCGGGCGCGCGAGAATCGAGGAATACGCACATACTTTAATGCGCGCGTAAGTGTAAACAATTCGCTCATGCGCAGGATTTAACGAGACGACACGAGGCACAGCGACCCAAAAAAAGAAAAATCAAATAATAACGATCGATAAACAAAATCGAGAGACGAAAAAAAAATGAACGATGAGATTTGGTCGCGAATTCCGTGAAATGACGTCTTTGACCTCTTGTGTTGTCTTTTTTAAACTGTCTTAGCGATAAAAGACGCGTCTTCCGATTCTCGTTTAATCTCCGTAGACAAAACTTTGATTTTTGTGGAAACGGGGCGCTATAATTAAGCCGTATCTTCCATTTTTATCGCTATCGCTACGTTATCGTTCCTTATTATTATTATTCTTATTATTAAAAAAATTATCATTTTTTTAAAGATACGTTCCTTCCGACATTGCGGAACTTCCTTGTTATCGATATCGCTCGATTCTCGAATTCCGCGCGTTTATTAAGAAATCTCGCGTCGGATTTATTTTTCCATTCGAATTCGTTCAAAATTTCAACGAGTAGTTTCGTTTAATTTTTTCAAGATTCTCAACAAATTTTCTACATAAATAAAATATTGCAAATATTAATCGAGTAATATCGAACGTTTACAAAAAAAAAAAAAAAAAACCAAACAAAAAAACGAAAGAAATATGTTTCGCGTTATTACAATATTTTTATCGTTACGATTTCTTAAATATTTTTCAAATATTTCTAATATAAACATTTGTTATTATACCCAACATCGAATCACGATTTCAGAAAAACGTCTCTCGATATTCGCGATGCGAGGAGACAATTCGTATCGTCGATTCGATTCTCGCCAGATGTGAAAATAATTCGAAGTTGTTGGTGTGCACAGCCGGTGAGCCCAAAGTTTCACAAGGCACATCTGAATTACGCATCGATAACAATCGCGTAAGCGATATTACGTGTAAGTATACTTCAAATTTACAAAAATAACATTGAATTATTGTCTCGAGAAATTATTACGAAATTCGAATATTTTTCATTGGCTTGTATTAGATTAAAAGATTTGCCATGCTCGATAATCTCGAATATTTAATTGTCTTAAAGACAATCTCTCTATACAGAATTTCTCATCGCGCGTATATCTGCGACAGTCGCAGTTCCCAAGCGTATAAACGTCGTACGAATGTATTTTGAACTTTGCGTCGAGCTTACCAGTCGCAGTCGCATATGATCAATGACCTTAAAATGAAATAACGTCACAACATACACGCATCGTACCACGTAGACTCGTTAATGTATTTTTGCAATATTCCAGCACGAAAAAAAGAAAAAAAAAAAGCTCACCAATGTGCAACGTGTACTCGTCCATACACAAGTTTCTATACGTGTGTATTCGCAGCGCGCAAAATCGCGCGTCTGTATTAATATGCAAATACAAGCCGGTATGCGATGCTAAACAAAATATGTATATCTTGATCGGCAAGGAGTTTTGCATTTGCGTTACGTGTCGCAATTACAGAGTCGGCAAACATTTGAAATTTGCATATTCCCCACGCAAGAGGCACAATAACTGATTACAGTCGATAATGCTACTGGTCATATAGAGAAAGAGAGAGATAAGGAGAGAGTGAGAGAGAGAAAAGGAGAGACAAACGTACACGTTTCCGCCTACATGTATATCATTGTTCATTCGAGGAGAATTATTCACTGCCAGACGGTCGCGATTCAATAATAACTCTCGATGGTTTGCTCGGACGTTGTTACAGCTAAGGCGATCCATCGATATCATATTTCCCTGAAATTGAACACTCTGTTAATCATTTGCTTTGAAATTCAATGTTTTAGGCTTTTCAATGGAACATTCGTATGGGAGACTCGCTTGAGGAATGATGTGACTTGAGTTTAGAAAAAGGGAAAGATAATAAATGTTTTGTATTAACAGTCTATTTTTGAAGTATTAATGTAAAGAGTATTTTGTACCGAGGGCGTTGAACTGGTAGTAGGTACAGCTGAGGAGGAATTGCGAATCTCAATTTTGTCAATGTTTAAACAAATTGTCAAAGTTTGTATTGTTGTTCCTAATTTTTGGAATATTTATTTATGACGGTACGATTTAATAAATTTTGAATGTTTTAACTTCGTCAATATTATTTAACGAGTACTATTTCCTCTGTAGCCGGTTAACGTTCTTGCCTAAATATCGTTTTCCAATAACGTTGCAAAAAATTGGTCACGACGACGTGGGTGTACGTCCCTAATTACGGTTCCACGAACACTAACTGGCGAATGAAATATCGAACGACGACTAAATTTAAAACAGTGAAAAACAATTTGATCAATATTAACGTAACGAAGGTACAAGCTTCGTGGCAATAGATACAAAAAAGGTTCATTGGTTTTGTACTATTTATATAAATATGGCATCGTTCTACCTGCATATTCGATAATTAACCGATGCCTTGATTACGATAAGCTCTGGACATATCTATCCATTTATAGATAATTATTTGTGACTTTATTTTCGTTCAATCAATAAGACATTGCAACACGTTCCCACACCTTCGGTCTTGCCTCGTCGATAAATCCGTATTAGCTCCAAAAAACGTTCAACAATACAATAACTCTATAAAATCTTACTTTATCCAACAATAAAGGTAATTAACATTAAAGATATTATTTTTCATTCCGATTTGTTAAATAATTGATAAATAATATATGTAAATACGTGTGGATATTTGTCAGCCACAATTCCATTTTGTTAATTGTATCGTAAACAATTTATGTCATAAAAAGATATTTAGGCAAATTATTCAAGACAAGAATTCTAGCGTTTTAATAGATGAATCGAAGAAACTATGTAAATGTATTGAGATTTGTTGTACCATTATAATTACTAGGTGAAAAACCTTGGGGACAAAAAAGACCCAGGTTTACAGTTACAACAGCACAGTACAAAAACCGTCTCCACGGTAAGGGTTAATTACCGTTCCAACATCGAATGTTCCACGTATCATAACACAAATCATCGACTGAAGGGTTAATAAAGCAAAGACGCAAGAAAGAGTAGGAGATCGCTTGAAAAGTCAACGCTGAAATACCGTTGGTAAACAATGATAACTCTTGCATCCATACAAACCCACACACACACACACACATACCCATATGTATAAATGTAGATATATAGTATCATATAGTACGAGGCGTACGCGCGATCATCGCGTTCACGAACAAAGAGCCAGTCGTGCTAGGATGGGACCGAACGAACGAGAACACTTCCAGAGTGCGCGCGAGCAGCTCGAAACGCACGGACAATAGTGCCGATTATTCGCGACCATGTAATCAGTGGGTTGGCACGGATAATTTAGCCGCCAGTTGCACTTATCGCGAGAGAGGAGCTTCGCTCGAACACATACTCTAAATATACTTACTCGTGTATATCCTCTTCGATATGTATAGAAATATAAGAATAACGTATCTGTACAGACACTCGCGATGAATCGTTTCTTTTTTTCTCTTCATTATCTTCCGTATGTATAACTCAGTCTTTGGTATTTGTTGTGATGCCCCCGGTTGCTTATCTTCGATAACTGTATCGTACACACGTTCTTCGTGAGATTTTTTTCGTGCTCGTTTCGATCGTCGCTGCAAGAAAACAATAGTATACTTATACAGTAAGGCGTATGCACATATATAAATGTGATGTAGTTGTCCTCGAGTGTAGAGCTGCAGCAGCATTGTATAATATTAATACAGTAGAGTAATATACTATAACTATATAATAAATAATACACACACACACAGCATATATATATATATATATATATATATATAGTACGATATGTATAACTGGGGTTCGTTGGTTCTCTCCGTTAAAATTGACAAGAAAATGCACGCTGCGTGTAGCATTGCATCCTGCGCTGTTTATGTTCGTAAGCGAACGCTCGGGTATGCCTTATTGAATGATCATTATAATGCGTGCGCGGCTCTCTCGTAGCGATGAAGACCTCGGGGAGAGAGCGCGTGTAACGAGAATCGCGCGCACGCGTGAGGCATTCCCGTTGCGTTGCGACGGTCTTCGGTTGATATGTACCGTAGTACGATATACGTTACTATATCTAAACTCGTAGTCGTATATATCCCTCCTTCGCGAATCTATCTCGGCATCACGACGCCTCTGTAAGTATGCTTAATTTCAGAAGGGACGTTATTACACACGAAATATTATATATCCGTTTATACCTTACGTTCGTTCTTTCTTTCTTTCATGCTCCATTCGTTTGACACTTTTCATCCTGTATTTAAGGTTATGTATATGCAGGGACATATATTCGATGCGTTGGATATCTTTCGGCGATGCGATGGAGGCAATTCGTAAAACGCCGCATGGGGATCAATATTATTTCAACGATCGGTGGGTATTCACGGGTTTATACTTACACGGTACTAGATATAATGATAAATTTAGCAGTCGCGCCCGTGGGGCATCGAGGGAGAAGAAGACTCGTCGCACGGAACATGGCGCGAGTGAGCTTCGTCTTATGGCCGTTTGTCTATCTATATAGATAGACGAGCCTCGGTAATGTTAGTAACTTTTTTTTTCTTCACCAAACTTGTTCACAGATGTTTTACGTACTGTGATCGCTTGCGGTACTTGTCGCAAGTATGCATAGTTAATTTAAAGAAATTTTTATAATCCGCCACACTCTTGTTTATGAGAAGATGACAATTTTTCGAAAAATTAATACAATTTATTTTCGACCGTTATTGTTATAGAGGACAATAGAAAATATTCGAAAAGATTGGGGAGAAAAAGTGGCTTGTTTCATGGGGAATGTCTCGAGTATGGTAAATATAGTGTATTTCGCGAGAAAAGAACGAGTTAGAGAAAGAGAGAAGAATATTCAGCGAGGGGATGTATTCATGCGTTATTTCAAAAGAACGAGTGACAGTAGTGGCGCGCTCGGGTAAGCGCGGAACTAAAGCACGTCGTTGATCGTAAACGTAACCCCTAGCGACATCTGTCGTAGAAAGTACGAAGCTTGACGACGATCGCGTGTACGCGAATTCGCTCATGGTAGGCGCTGTGAGCCATCGACGTTATAAAGATGGCGACAGCGAAGTGACAACGCGTCTGTCGTTGAAGTGTACGCGTTTTTTTTTTAATATACACTTTATTTTCATGACGTTTTAAGTTTGTCATTACGTAGAGATATTGGAGTAAATTTTTTTAGCCCAAGGTGAAGACGAACGGTGGTGGTTAATACGTACCGAGGAGGGTGAACGGAGGGCGGGTGGACTCGTTGAACGAGAAGCCCGATATAAAAAAAAAACAACCTTTTTTTTTCGGCTCAACACGACGCACGGTGGATCATCACACTCGCCCCGTGAGAGTGTCATTGTTTCACGAACTAGCACGGTGAGTCAGGAGAGGCTGCCTGTATCCCCGAGTATATTATTATATATCCTACGCACGTAAAACGAGGTTAATTGGTATTAAGAGGGGACAATTAAAGCCTCACTCGCTTTGCCGGGAATATATTTCGCTTCTCGCTAGGCTTAACTCTTTCCGACGTGGTCCGGTTCGATTTGGAATCGTCTTTTTCTTTTATTCTTTTTTTCTTCTACTTGTCCTTACCGCCGTTTTGCGGGCATCCGAGAGATACGTACCAAACTAACAAAACACTATCGTGCGAGCGCGCGTTTCGTGTTCGAACGTTCGATGCACGAACCATGGGCTGTTGCTGTGCCGCTTTTATCCGTTCCTTCGATTTCTCGCGTTTTTATTCCTGTGTATATATATATATATATGTATCTTTATACAAATAACTATTTCAATCGCGTATACGTTTTGCTCGAGCGTGCACCTCGGAAACTCGGTCGAGCAATACGACGACGGTGACGGCGAAACGACACAGTAATATTCGATGATACCGTGTAAAACGTACGTATCGTAACGTCCCGAGTGCCTTTTATGCGTGTTCGCGAGTTGTATCGCGATCGGCAACAATCAAGACGCCTAGTGAATCGTTTGGTATAACTTGTTCGACGAACGAAAGAAAATCAAATTGACGACCGGGTACGTCGTTCGTGTATTTCTCGTGGTTCGTCGGAGTTGAGAGATTTTCTCGTGCTTTTTTTTTGTTCCTTTCTTCAAACGTCTCTTGGACTTTACCGGTTCCACGATTCACGGAAATTCTAAGGCAACGGATAAATCGCCGGGATCGTACGGTGGATCGAACCGTCACTTCGGTTTGCCTCGATCTCGTATTTTGCGACCTCGTGCCCTAGGTTATACAACGACAACAGTGTGATGTGACTCTTCCAGTTGACAGGTCGGCTGCCATCTTGGTTTTTTGTTTCGACCGAGGATTTTCATTGGTTTTATCGCGCCTGCGCATTTATCACGATCGTAAATACGATTTCGTACTCTTCTTCGTATGCATCGACGTATCCCGTGAAATATGACGACGGACGCACATTTCGTTCTTCTGCTCAGAAAAACGAGGAAAAGCGAGATCTTTTTTTTTAATCCGAATTTCTTTCTCGAAATGTCACTTCGCAAGGTTTTTGGCGGTGAGTAGATGGATAAATAACAAAGAAAATAAATGCGTGAAAAAAACCTTTCCATTATTTATTACCGGTCTATTGTACAGTGGGTTATTGCAACTGGACGTTATAAACGAGATAAATGTATTTATCGCATCGACGTTCGAACGGTAAATCCCGCGTAATGGCAGTCCGCGATTTTTGTTTTCTTATCTCGATGCTGGATCGAAGCCGTTATCGGAAGCGATAATTACCGGGAAATTTGTACTTTCTTCGCTTTGTTTATAACGGGCGACTCAGCGGCCAAGTATTGCACGGAAATACCAGACCCGGACTTTCACCGGGTCTAGCTTGTACTACTATATAAATATAGATACATACATGCATTATATATATATATATATATATATATATATATAAAGTATTAAGATATAGTAGTAAGATTATATATATATATATATAATGCATGTATGTATGTATATACACAGGCGGCATTCCTCATTTACAACTTCAGTAACCTAAAAAAATAAATATACCCAATTATCTTTTTAACTATTTTACCCGCGTTGTAGTTTTACATTAGTCGTTAGTCTATTGTGCTGCGAATGAAACAAACCTCATTTTTCCGTCGATATTTCTTACTCGCACTGGCAAGATCTCGAGAATGGTTCCTTATATTTTTATTGGGTTTGGATTTGTGTTTTCTTCAAATTTTGTTACGTTCACGTAAGTTTCACAATACTCCTATTTTCAAATAAACTTTTATTCACAATTTTGTTTCCTTCTTTTTATTTGAAAATAATTTATAAATACAGTTATTTTGAACAATGACGAGGACAAACTTACCGATAAAATTTGGAAATTGATTATAATTAAGGGGAAAAAAATGATATTACAGAAATTCTTTTAGCAAATCGAGAACAAATTTAGGTTAATTGTTTAATTTCCGATATCTACTTGTGTCTGGTTACTGTAAACACGTGACTTGGCTCATGCGTCATAAATTTTCTTTTTAATTTCATCGGGGCCGTCTCGCCAAGCTGACGTTGTTGTATTTCGCTAAAAGTATTTGAAACTCAACACCGAAGCTCTCGGCGATGTGAAAAATAATAAACGCGAGAAAATAAGTAAAAACAAAACGCGTTCGCTATACAGTGGGAGAATTTTTTTTTGTCAACGTGCACCCTCTCCCCGCCTTTCTCAGCGTTGGATGTTTTGGCACACGAGGAGAGGTGGCGTCTTGGAGTCTCGCAAAAAAAAGTCACACACGCCCTGTCTATGCGGAACGTACACGCCCCGAGCTTTTTCAGAGTTCAATGATGGTTGAATCATCGTTCGGATGAACTAGATGAAATATTATTTCCATGAAAGAACATTGAAAATCTTTCATAAAACTAAAGATTGTCAAACGACCTTCGTTCATTAATTAATCCAAACATTGAACAGAAAAATAAAATACAACAAAAACAATGCTAAGTAACTAATCCACGAATTAG
>JAPYZT010003959.1:0-21864 GCA_030522965.1 Tryphoninae sp. A BG-2022a | reverse complement strand
TTATTATTATTATTATTATTATTATTATTATTATTATTATTATTAATTATTATTGCTAAGGCGATACGATAGGTAGAATACCATTCGTTATACTTATGTACACATTGTATATAACTGCGCGTCGAATTTAAAAAAAAAAAGAAACGGAAACGAAACAACCCATACTCACACGCCCACAAACGCAACTATGCATGAATGAGAAACACGTGAACGCACCGAACACAGAACACGTACATACATACGCAAACACACGCGCGTGTGCAATGGCGCGCATACATACTGTCATATTTTTATACGTCCCACGGTGGATAAAACGTCGATAATACGAAGATTAAAATAAATAAAATTGTAAATATTATATCGAGAGCTGGTCCCGCATGTTTTATGTCGCTATGCGCGAAACGAGTGAACGTGAGATCGAAAACATTAGCGAGAAACGTGAGTGAATAAGAGAAGAGAATTAAATAAAAAAAAAGAAAACAAAGAAAACAATGGAAATAAAAGGTACACATGTGTATGATAAACGAGTGATTGAGAGTGACGATGTTCAATAAAACGAAGAAAAAAACCATGATTCTTAGAAGATCGACGATTGAGTTATCTTTATTCACCATCTTACAGGCTAGTTATCCTTTCATCGTCGTACGTCGTTCTCGTTCCTCGACGACAAATCGGTCCAACCCAGATCGTCAAACGCATCAAACAGGAACGTCAAAGGTACGTCTTTTTTTTTCGTTCTCGCATAGAAACAGCTTCTATCAGCATTAGATTCTCGTGGTAAGCTTAAAATAAGCATTCGTTAAAAAGTACAACGAGGCTCGCGAAACGGATGGAAAAGTTGTCAGGCTGCTGAGAATTATAACCCGCAATGGGGGGATTAGCCTGGATAAAATGGAGTGAAACGAGAACGGGAGACGAGGTTGGTAGAAACGGCGAAACATGGGTAAGGGAAGGAGGTGGGGACGAGGATTAAAGAGAAAAGAAGAGGAAGAGAGAAGGTCGTAGCGAGTAATAATGTGGAAGGCGAGAGTTATACGCGAACACGGTTGGGCGTCGTGCGAACCGTGCACCCGATATATAATTAGCGATGCCATGCATGCTCACGGCTCGGGATATTCAATGGAAGGTTCATCGGGCGAAATGTTATTATAATAGCGGTGGTGTTTTGCATATGGGCCGCGCGCGCTGCCCCACGCAACGAAACGCGGCACGCCATCCCCCCGCGTATTTGCATGGTAATGATATGCGAGTGTACCGTAGGAGGGCCCAGGGTGAATGTGTCGAGATAATCAACGAGAGAGAGAGAGAGAGAAAGAGAAATGGAGAATCACGAAAGGAGCGACGCAACTGCGGCGAGAGAAAAGCAGAGGAGGACAAGCGATTTTCACCGAAGCCTTTGAATATTGTCCAACGGAACATCGGCTCTTTTGTTATTAACGCTTATTCGCCAATGTTGCGTATTCTCCATTCGCGATTATCTCAACGATCTTTCTTTTTTCTTGTCTTTTTCTCTCGCTATCTTTTTTTTTAACTCGTTTATTATTTGCAAATAAACCAAACAAAATGTAACGAGGAGAGAACTTTCACGAAAGTTCGTGTGCGGTCGAGAGATTGTCGAAGGTACACTGGCAAAAATGTAATGATACAAATTCAGACTGCGGCGCGCGCGTTCGAGGTTGGTAAAATATTTGTTCATTTGGTAACTCGATTAAAGTGAACGGGGGGTGGGGGGGGGGGGGCTCGCTATATACGCTGGCTTCTCTCCGAGGAATCACGAGTTCTGGCTGCGACCACGCTACATGGTAAGTATCTATATACCTAGGTGTACCTCTGTGTGTAAAGTGAACGAGCGTGTTGTGCGTCGGTGTTGGATTATTTCTCGCGAGTAAACTGCGAATTCAAAACACGTTTCTGGGCTGTACGTGCAGCAATGGAATCAACGTGAAGAGTGTACTATCGGGATACGACTCTCTCTAGCATCCCGGGGCTTTCATGCCGCTCGGTCGAAACGCGCCAACATTTATTCTTTTTTTTATCTCTAGGTACGTATTTGTATGTTTCCGTTATTGTCATATTCTACGTTGGACTCGAAATTCTATGGAACAAGGAAGAAATATGCGTGTGGATTCTCTATGTGTTACTATCCGCTGTCTGTATTCCATTGCGCACGGTTGCCTCGTCTCTGTGCTCTTCTGTCAACCAATGTCGCCGACTGCCTAAAGTCACGGAGTAATTTCAACCACCTCGTGACTGCTGTTCTCGGCATGTGCCGTGTATACTATCTGTGTGTGTGTGTGTGTGTGTGTGTGTGATTTTAGGCGGCGTGTGCGTTGTTGACGATGCGATCTGTTTGCCATTTCTGTCTTTCCTCGTATAGATTGTTCTGGAGTCACGCTTATGCGAGGAACTTGGTATCTACGTGTTCAAGAGGCTTATAGATCGACGATTGGTTTCACCCCCTGGAGATTACTCACCAGTTTCGTTTCGATCGTATATAAAAAGATTGAAAGTGATAGCGTTGTCGGATGTCTACGAGAGATTATTAGCACGACGTAATAATAAATGATCCGTTAGCGATATCGGTTGATTTTTGTCTCGTTGGGTTTATTTGTCGAGTGGTGTATTCTTGTCATAAGGGTAGAGGAGAGGCGACGCGTAGAGGTGCATGGTTTAGCGGGGAAGATTGGTACGGGTCAGTACCGGGGTACGTCACTGACGCCGGCGGCGGTAGCGCCCAGCAGCCGTGGCATCGCTCGTGGAAGCTCTGGCGCCCGCGTGGTGATGGTGGTTCGGTGGTGGTTATCCAGATAGCAGATAGCCAGGACGGTGGTCTCGTTTGCGGTTTGACCACCCTTGTGGTGCCTGTGCCCTAACCATCCCCCAACCGCTACACCGCACCATCCGCAGCAGCGTGCTCTACTACAGGGAGCGTATACACGGTCCGAGCAGCGCGTAGGAGAGGACGGAGGGAGGGAGGTTGTGAACAACCCCCGACGAAAATGTCGCTTCCCTTTCGCCCCTCGCACGTGCACATCCGCCTAACTATATTTCTGCCTACTGAACCATCCACAGAAGTGTCTATAGCTCTTCGCATACTGTAACTATAGCTCTATTCATGATACGTATAACTATAGTTTGAATTTTGTCGGGGGTGTATGTGGGGACTAGAGAGAAGTGGGAGGAGGACGAACGTGGTCCACATCCCATCTCTCTCTCTCCCTCTTGCTCGCTCTCCCTCCGCCAAACGCCACTGCACACAGTGCCGCTTAAAGCCAAATTTTCCGCTTTTGTCACGGCACTCGTGACGCTGGGGTATGCGCGAGGAGAGGTACATATACCAAGGGTGGATAGAACGCCGGTATGTATAGTACCGATAGGATACCGCGGGGCGTGCGGTCGACGTCGACTCGCAGGCGGGTTCACCGCGCCCATGCCGCAACTATACAGTACAGGTACGATGTGCTGTACGAGCTATTCTGCTCTATTCTCTCCTTCTCTTGCTCATTCTCTCTTTCTCTATTTCCCTCGAGCGTTGTCGATGTTACTACGTTTTGCCGTGCTATAACATTCAAGCTGTATCTACGTGTATACACAACCAATGTATAACTCGGGTACACTATGATATATATATATATATATATATATATATATATATATCTGTATGTATGATACAATATAGTACAGGAGAGGTATGAACGTGCAATGTTGTGTGATTGAACTGGAAATATAGCGGGTTTACGGTACAGTTTACTGTGTGTTATTACTAGCCCTCGAGTGTACGAGAGAAACGGAGATAGATTTTCATCCGCCCTCCCGTCTCTCTCATCCTCATTTATTGAATAAATGGGCTTTTGAGTTACGTGGGCACGATGAGATTGATGCGTGGGTCGAGAATAACGTTAGCGAAGGGAGATAGAACAAATTGGGATCATCAGTTGATCGCTATTATACTTTATGCGCTACGGTTGTCCGGTTAGTTAGTCGATGCGCAAGCAGTGCGTGGTCTGCTTGAATAACGCTTAGAACACTCGCGTTATATATACACATTAAGCTTTACTTTAGCATTCTACTACACCTACTGAATGTACGACGACGAGCCATTAACAGCAATACGTACGGTAAGAGGTCCGTGAAGCGTAAAGGAAAGACAGTGAGAGACAGAGAGCACAATGGTGGACCGTTGACTAACGAACCGAAATGATACCAATTTTTGCCGGGTGTAACGTTACACGAGACCGCACACGCTCCACCCGTACAAATACACACCCGTGTACATACACACGCTCATCATCTTGTACACACGCGTTTGGAGCTCGAGTAAAGAGCAGGTTTCGCCGCTCTCCGTTAAGCTCTCGGGACATTACCGCTAATTGATGGATCTTTTTGTTTCTTTTTTGTTTTTTATGTTTTTTTTTTGTATTGCTTTTAATATCGAACACACCGCCACCTAAAGTATCTTCCAACTATTCTCGTCCTACCTCTTTCGCGTACACGTATATCTCCTCCGTTCGTACTTAAGCCGCGTTGCGTGTTACGAGTCCGACCGCCTACGTATAACAAGTCGTTGATCGGAACAGAGGCGTATGGAGATCGGACACAGTGTGCATAGGAAAAAAGAAAAAGAAGCGAAGAAAAAAAAAGGAGGAAGAAGTGTCGCTCGACGATACTACCGTGCGCAGTATTGTCGAGGTGCGAACCATCTCGCTCCTATTCGTGCATTCTCGCGTCAGCTTGGCACCCTGGATAGTCGGCGAACTCCTCTCTGCTCGGTATGTACCACAAATGTATACATACATTATACGTAGTGGGCCACGTATATACTTTCGTCTTAGCCGGGAGAAAACGGCGACGACGTGATGTTCTTCAGAGTGGAAGAGGCAGAATCGAAGGAAGATAGAAGAGATAGAGAAAAAAAGAAGCGAAGAAAAAAAGAGGGAAGGAGAGTGGACGGTGGGACGAGATGAGGGAAGAAGAGCATGAGTGAGTGAGTACACACTCGACACTGGCACAAAGCAGGGCGTCATCGAGGTGAAAGATGCTGAGAAAGGAAAGAGGGAGTGAGGGGAGAGGAGTTGGGGGTCGTAAGAGAGTGAGATAGAAAGGGAACGAGAATTGGGAAAGACGCCACGATGAAGCGGACGCGAGGGGATAGAGAGAGAGAAAGAGAGAGATTGAAGACACGACTACGACGACGATGGAAGTAAAAGGAACGAAGCACGATCGTGGAGTTGGACCAGAGGAGCGTCCTGTACGTACCGAAAGAGTCGGGGTGAGAAGAAGGCGAGGCGGTGAAACCAGACTACGATAGCTGGAACGCTTGGAAGGAGAGCTGGAGAGGTAGCGGGAGAGCGAGACGAGAGCAAGGAAGATCGTGAATGTCGGTGAGAGCAAGGAGTAGGACGAGGGAGAAGATGAGGAGGAGGAGGAGGAGGAGGAGGAGGAGGAGGAGGAGGAGGAGGAGGAGGAGGAGGAGGAGAAGGAGAGAGTGCCGACGAGATATAGCTCGACGTGGAGCCGACTACACATACGGTAGTCGGAGATCGTCGAGGCAGACAAGGGCCCGAGCAAGCAAAATGGAGGGCAGGCAAGCGTGGAATATAAAAGGAGGAGAATTCATATCTCGTCGTTGGGATCTTGCTGCTTTGGCCGCTGAGAGACTGTTTTCGAGGAGCTGCAGCGCGGCCTGGGTATGGCTGGCTGGCTGGCGTGAGTTGTGTATAGTACGAGAGTTGTGGGAGGATGTGGAAGAAGAGGGTAGAGTAGGGGGACAGTGGTGGCTAGAGATGCAGCAGCGGCAGGCGAGCTAAAGTGAGATGAAGATATGGTGAGTGAGAAATCGAGATGGAGAGATGAGGAACTCCGGTGGAGCAACCAAGAGAAGCTATGCCAATGGGAGAGTGAGGCCGGGGTCGAAGGGGGAAATTGAACCAACGGAGCGAACGAGGTAGACGGAGATGGAGACGAAGTACGAGCTAGCGAGAACCAGAGAGAGAGAGAGAGAGAATGAGTGAGCTTTATAGGCAGAGCTCTACAGAGAAACCAGCGAAGCCCATGTGGTGGCTACGGCAACCAGGCGAAGGAACTAGCAAGCAAGTGAGCAAGAGAGGGTTCGTCGAGCACGCGTCGAAGAGAGATGAGCGGAGGGTTAAATTCGTGAGAGTTGGAGGGACGGGTATATAGCCAAGCGCGCCATGGAGTGCTCGAGTCCGCGCGGACTCGCTTTGCCAACGTGAAGAGCGACCGTGTGGTCAACTGACACCCAATGAAACCTCGAGAATGGCCAATCCCAGCGTTCGTGCTCGTTTAATCTTTGTGTGCGTGAACACTCTACCAACACGCTATACAGCTCAGCAATGACGCGCAGAGTGCGGGTATACGAGCATATACGTTCGACCGCGCGAGCCTGTACATTTTCTCCGTCGCTCTTGTACGCACACACACGGACAAACACCCATACACAGTCTTGAACACATTCGTGAGCACATCTTACACGCTCGGATCTTCACTGCGGGAGCTACATGGCTCACGTGCTCTTGGTTTCTCCGTTCCTCCCTATCTCCCTGTTTTTCTCTCTACCCTGTCCTCTCTCTCTCCCTCTCTCTTTCTCGTTCTGTCTTTGGAGCCTTGTTCCGATCGGACGTCTGACGCACCCTCTCGCTCTCCGAAGAAGGAGATGACTGCTTCTGCCGTGCGCGCCCGAGAGAGCCACCCAAGGAGCGAGCTCTTTTGTCTCGGCAGCACTGGTGTATACGCATAATGCGGGTCAGGGATACGAGAGCCGAACGCTTGTGTACACGCATACATCCATGATTACAGAAGAAGATATACATACACGTATTTATCTATGTATGTGTATGTGTCGTTGTAGAAATACGACGAGCTTGCGGCCGTGTGTGTGTTGTATGCACTGTACACAAGGGGGATGTTGGCCGGCAGGTGAGAGAGCGAGCGCATGAAAAAGCTCGAAGTAGAGAGGATATGTATGGTAGAGCGAAGAAGATATGAGATATGTGCACGATGGCTAGAAGAGAGTGGTGACTGACGGAGTAACTGATGAAGTAGCGAGACGAGACGCGCGAGCATAGAATTCTCTTTCCGTCGCACTCTTTAATTTCCCATCTTTTCATGTTCTCCAATGGCATCGTATCCCTAGGGCTGGCTTCGTCATCAACCAAGCTCTGTATGCTCTACTTGTATCAAACGTACGTGAGCTACCTGCTGTTTCTATTTTGTCTCTGACTCTCGTTTCTCTGCTGTTGATACTTGTTCTCTTGCACTTAGATATATATATATATGTACGTATATACTCTATTTCTACTCCCTTCAGTTTTCTCGCTTGTGCCGGCACTCGTACACTTCGTATCGACGCTCGATTTCGTACTATGTACGCGCTTTAAACATGCACACGGGTTTCTGTTTACGTCCGTGTGTTGGTACACATCTTGTAGGGGACCACGATTACACGTAACACACCTCGATGGCAACGGTGCGCTCTTTCGCTTTTCCATTTTCACTCTTTCTCCTCCTTCCCCTTTCCGTTTGCCTCGCCACTTCTGCACATTGCACTCCGCCTCTGCATGGTACTTCTACGTGCTCTACGTGATGTGTACTCGAATGCCCGAGCAAGCAGCCGGTACTTTGGAACGTTGCGACGCGCTCAACCGGAAGCGAAATCGAAATGAGGGACTGGAGAGGAAGACGGCGGCACGGGGAGGAAATTGTTATGAGTGAACTCGAGAACGAAACTTGCTGGAAGCAACGAGACTTGGAGGGATGTAGGTGTCGGCCGTGACGTAATGTGCACTCGAGCTTTTAGTTTTCTTTTATACACTCGCGAGACAAGAATATGGAGATTCGACTTGGGAGAGTAATCCAGAACGGTACAAGCTCGTAGAATCGTTTGATTCTGTTTAAGTATGTACGATTAATCGAAGAGTAACGCTATCCTCATGGAGATGATCGAGCCATATCGGCATTTATCGGTGTTTCCTACCCGATCCCATTGTTAGCGATACATCGAATCTGTCTCGATCGTCGATAGATTGCTATTAGGAACGAATATCGCCACGCTTGACTTGGCAATTATAAATAAGCTGGTGTTTCGTGCTATGCAAGCACGACTAAATTAGTTTGGTCAGGTGTCGCAAAGAGAGACAGAGAAAGAGAGAAACATGTATTATTCTCAAATCGCTCGACAGATGTGAAGAGAACAGACGTCATCGCAAGCTCAACGATGCCGGAATAATGTTCAACTCGGTTGGAATTTCGCTACTGCCAATTCTCGATTTTCGCACGAAACATTGTCACGTCTCTTTCTCACTTTCCGACAGATTCGCAACGTTTCATGCGATATCGTACTTTTCCTTTTCTCTCCTGTAAGCTCGAGACTCGAGTCGTAGGAACAAACTCGCCACCCTTCAATATTCCGTGTCGAGACACGTGTCCTATAACCGAGGAGTGAAACGGGAACGGAGACGATGGATTTCGGAGGCATTTCACTCTGTCAGTTGACTTGGCACGTCCACCTCCCGCACGGCGGTCTTCTCGATGTGTTATTTGGACCCTGGGTGTTCTCGATCCTGTATACATCGGGCTGATGTTAGCCGCTCGTCGTACGGTGGTACGTCGTGTCGAAGACTTGTCGTGAGTCGATTACGTTGGGATGCCCCGGTTCTTCCGGTTCACGAGAGTCCAACCGTACGGCCATCAGCCGATCGCGAGTCGAGCTATATATAATCGGACGGGAGGGACAGAGGTAGAAGGACAAAGAGAAAGAAAGCAAAAGAACGACTGTTCGCCACGAGTGACGGATGCGATTCGAGGCTTTTTGGCAAGCTGTTCCTTCACAGCCATGAAAGCTTATTCTTCGGGATGCGGTGTGGAGCGCGGAAACGAGAGATGTTGAGAAAGGAACGAACCCAAGATGAAGAGAAGGAGAAGGAGGAAGAAGAAGAAGACGAAGGAGAAGAAGACGAAGAAGAGAAACGAGATAGAAACCGACGCCAGATACTCTGGCACGATTACGTGCATCGTTCAACTCGCTCCGCCCGACAAATTATTAATCCCTCGATTCTGTCTCCCGTTCTCTCTCTCTCTCTCTCTCTCTCTCTTTCTCTGTCGCTTCTTAATTCGAGCGAAGAGAGACGTCGTGCTACGACATTGACAAAAGGAGCGGGTGGCGCACCAACACTGAATATTTCTCTCTTTGCTTTCCTCATCTCGCCGTTTTCTCTTTCTTCGTCACACGTCTGACGCTCGTATACGTGTGCAAGTAGTTACGTCTCCTCCGTTGTTGTCGCTTTGCCAACACTTCGAAGAGAGTGCCGGGAGATAGAGAGAAACATAGAGAGGAGACCAAGTTTCGTGACATTGCCAGACTATAGTAAGAGCGACAGAGGGTTGTAGTTTACTACGAATAATCCAAAGCGGCTCTCGTTCTAATCTTCTAATCACCCGAATAGCGCAACGTGTACAACACACATCTATTGCACAGTTGGCTGACTGTAAGCCTCTGCTCCTCTCCTCGTTCACATCTTCGCTCTAAATAATGTAGACGACAAGCTATCCGTTGTATCGAGAGATGGAGCGTTGTGAGGTAGGAGGAGATTCCAGGGGGGGGGGGGGGGGGGCTGGGTTGAAGGAAGTCAGATAATACATCTGGAGGAGCGATATCGAGGATGGATAAGCTCGCCCACATCCGTCTTTCGAAGGCTAATAGCTCGAACGTTTTGGCAGACCCGACGATAAAGCCTGAATTTATCGTACGTACTTGTGAAATCGTCTATTCAAGGCATAACAGAAACATACTATGCAACGCGTATCGATACGAACTGATTTCTCGGACATAAAATCGTAGGAGAATTATCATTTTCTCTCTCACTCTTTTTTTCCGTCTAATATGCAAACATGTAAAATACTGATTTAAAATTCAATATCGGAGATCCATATGTCAACACATCGCGTGGAACTTGCGTCATACTTATAAACGAATTATCGACAGACCGATGAATTGATGTATTTCATTGCTTGGTCGATTGAGCGATAAATTGAACGTAGCTCCTCGCGTATCGGCAAAAAAAGAGAACATCGCGCTGGAAATCTTCCAAAATTGTCAAAGATGGATACAACGTGAATTATACGTATCCAAGTAACTATATATATATACGATATATATTAGTTATAACTGCGTACTCCATCACGTTGAAACGTTGTCGTCTTTATTCTCTGTGTTTCACTATGTGTTATACCGAGCGGCGCCATTAGCGTGTAAACTCCACGCACTCAACTATGAATAATACAACATTGCGCCTGTATGGAACATGCGACACCTAATAATATCTACCTTTCCGAGAGACTCGTAGAGCTCACCGACGCGAATTTATGTATATATATATATATACAAACACACAGTTGAGTATACGCATATACATAACTAGGTATAGTGTTCGAGATAGCCGGGGAGAGCGACCAGAGCTTGGGTTAAACGCGACAAGCGATTTTAATATCGGGCGCTAATGCGCCCGATACGATAATCTCGGTGCCCGGGGTCTGTACTTAACGTCGACTTAACGCTAATCCCGCCAGCAGTGGCGATGGCGATGGTGTGGCAGTCCCGTCCGTGGCAATGCATGCATATGTACATACTATGTACCTTCCTTCTCTCCATCTCACTCTCTCTCTCTCGCGTGCATTCTCGTTTCTTCCCTCTCGCCAGGCCACGGAAACACGCGGTTGCTTGCATGCATGCCGCACGTTATGCGGTTTATACGTGCCAACCGCACACAACTAGCTTCAGCAAGAGAGAGAGAGAGCGAGAGAGAGAGAGAGAGAGAGAGAGTAAAAGGAAAGAGCAAGATGGAGAGTTGCCATGGTAGATACGCACGCGTAGATAGCAGTACACCTAATATCAGCGCGGCGTATACACCTATGCGATATATTATACCGCGCTATATGTATCCGCACAGGTATACTACTTTACGCACACCGATAATACTTGTACCTTCGCTCAGTGAATACAGCTAGTAATCTCCACTGCATTGCACTTTAGTGCATACGTATAACAGAGTTGGTATGCGTATGTGCGTGTAAATAGTTATAGCATAGTGAACTTAGAAAGCATACACTAACACCGATATAGTATGTAGGGACGAAGAAGAGAGATAGATAGATCACATACTCGTTGAATAGAACGAGATGCGACTAGAAAGGGATGGAGATAGAGCGATGCGTATATGCTGACGCGGGAGCGAATACATGTAGTTACACATGGACCGTGCCGCTATTACGAGGAATAAGTGGATGGTAGCCTCTCTGGCTGCCTTGCCAGTATGTCCATGTGGCGATGGGACGAGCCTGGATTCCCATAGTGTGGGATTGGCGTTGAATGTCCGTACGCTGCTACCGCAGCGAGTACGGGGAGCAACGGCGCGACCTACCCGCGAGCATGTTGGCCATTTCAAGTATACTGGCCAACGTTGCCGCCGGTAGAGATCGTCGTCCTTCCATCTCCATTCCGGTGGCCTCACACCACCTCCTCTCTCTCTCTCTCGCGCTCTCTCTCTCTCGACCGTCGTTGCACTACTACAGTTCTTGTTGTTTCTGTATATATGCACTACCGATGCTGTTCACGAGTGGGTACTGCACACCCGGGACGTGCTATTGCCGGGATGATGTTGGCGTTCACTGTGCCCTGCTGGCGTTGCTCGTTGCTTCTGGCCCATGCCTCGTAACCACTGGACGTTCCGACGGTCCGCCAACTTTGCTGCTGCTGCTGCTGCTGTCGTGGTCGTTGCCGTGGAAGCTAATAAACGCCAGCCTCGCGGCTTTTCTATCTCGCTCCGTTCCTCTTCCTCCACGGTAGATTGTTGTCGCTCTTGCTTGCGAACGATGCCACGACGCGCACTATCCTTCTTCGTCTGTGAAACTGTCGCTTCCCGTTCTCTCTCCACTTTCCCTAAGGGCCGTAGCTAGTTGTCGCAATGGCGACGAGAAAAACGAACATGTACAATTTGTTTTTTGTCCAATCGAAACGTGGCTTTTGTACGATTTTTTCTTTTGACAAGAAAATATTGTTGAAGAAGACGATATGTTTGGAAATGCAGATGTTATTTAGATCATGGTTTTATGGTATAAATGGTTTAATTATTATTTATTGTTAAGTAGTATTTTTAACGAAACGGTCAATGCTCTACTCGTAGCGAAAAGGTGTACGACACAGAAGCTCTGCTAACATCTGCAGTTTCGTCGCGCGGGTCTTTCGGTTGGTTCGGCGTTTGACCGCTAGGCTGCGCAGACGCTCGAGAATCCTTCTCGCCATCGATGCAACCCGGCGTCCTTATATAAGCCAGTGGGTATCGAGTTAGCACTACGGTCGAGCTGACCCTTGCGAATATCCCTAATGTGGATATCTCGGGCGTATAATTTTTGTTAGTCGGGACTGCGTTCGCGCTATCCCGGATAAACTTATAAAAACTTAATAAAGTATATTTAAGGTTTGGGAAAATATATCTTATATTTTTCATACTTTTTATTATATATCATGGTATTGATATTATTTAATAACGAAATGTTAAAGTGTGAGTCATCATCATTAGTTGACGAATTCTCCTTCGACTTCCCAGAGGGGGGGGGGGGATGAGCATAAATTTATTATCCAACTTCTCAAAAAAAAATGTTTTTTTTATCAATTCTCTCGTAGGTTTTTGTTATTTCAATAATCGAAGAAGCATATGTGTTTGAAAGTTTTTAAAGTTATTATATTAGCTCTCACCCAAATACCAATATGTCGAAAGATCCTGTGGAAGGAAACTATCGGAAATTCCATCGAGCCGGCGTAACTCAGTCACGCGATTGGAACGAGATCGTCGAGATAAACGCTTAGAGATTGTTGATTTTCGAGCGGTTCTCGTATACAAAAATGAAAGTATGGGAATTTACAGAAGAGCGGTAGATTTCGCACGACTAATTTCTGGAAGGTAAGGCCGAGCCTCCAGGGCGCCAACGATTTAGAATGAGCCAGATTCTTGCGGTTGAATTCGTAGCTAGCAAAGCTGCGAACACAACGATGGTGGACTAGAGCGTGGCACGATAGAAGAGATAAAAAGGGACACGCAAACACGAGAAAAAGAAGCGAAGGAGTTTCAGGTAAGTACCAGGAGAGGGAATTCGACCAACCCTTCGTTATTTACGAGATTCCACTCTCGTGCTCACGGCCAACTGTGAGCAAGTTGAACAGAGATGGTTCGAGGGTCCTTCGGGTCTCGTTCGAATTAATATTCCCCGACGTATACTATGTTTCCTAGGCCGGAGCATAAGGGAACCAGCGGGATGGCTCGTGTTTGCTTGCGTCACATTGCCTTCCTCTCTTCCTTCCTGAAGGCCTTCGGGCCATCAGGCGAATAGCCGACCCGCTTAGTAGTCCTTTCAGACCCTTCAAGGTCCGGGGGCACGTCTGGACTTTCACATTTCGTTCGGGCAACGAATCTCCGAAGGGAATCGAGTACACAATTTTGTTTTTCCTAACACAATCAACAGCTGTATGAAACAAACTTCGAATTCGCTAGAATATTTTTTCTCCATGATTTCTTCGGCATCGTTGGATGAATCATAAATTTAAAGGAAAAAAAAAACAATAAAAGCACGGAGAGAAAAACGCGGGATGGATTCCAGGCAATTTACCACTTACATATTTCTCGAGCATGGACGGAGAAGTACGGCGAAGACAAGGGCCGTATGTGTACGTGGAACACGAGAAGTGAGGACGAGATGTAACTACCTACGGCCCTGACTATAAGCCATTACCGCGAGAGAGGCACGTCGTAGAGAGCACCAGAGAAACACACTCTGGCTTTCTGGCGCGCGTCTCTCTCTCTCTCTTTAGCTCTCCCTCTCTCGTCTGGCAGCGGCAGGGTGGCAGATAACATTGCTCCATGACACCACAGCTTCACCGGCTGGCTCTTGGTTCAAGTACTCGAGTGCCGAGAGTACCGAGAGTGAGAGACGGAAAACAACAAAGAGGAGGAGCGAGAGGGATGAAAACGTATAGTATATCCAGAGTCACACGACGAAACGATGCACGTGTCGCGCATCCTCTCGTTTGGTGCGGTACTCTTGGTCTACCTCTCTTCGTCTCCTTCTCCACGTACTACTGTGCACATATGTATATATGCGCGTACCACACAATAGCACAAGGACGAAACGTACGCTACGTACTATTCTCCTCTCCTTCATTTACCATCTCCCTTTACAGTTCTCTAACTGTGTTCGTGTTTCAATGTGTGTCTCTTTCACGCTTGTATCCTCTTAGTTCGTACACTCTCACCCTCTCGTTCTCTCCGTAGTTTCTCCCTCTCTCTCTCTCTCACTCTCTCATTCCATCTATTTCACTTGTTCGTTCTCTCTCACACCTTGGTGGTGTTACAAACAGCGCCACCATCACCAACGTAACGTCCATAACTGGAAACTCTTGCAAAGCAGCGTGTGCACCACCGCGAATGTCTCTCTTCCTCTTTCCCCTTCGCCACACTCTTACTCCATCTCTCTCTGCGTCACACGGTGCCAGTGCATTAGGACTGGGTTACGACAGTAAATTTTCACTACCGTGCAGAGTTCTAATGGCCGCGGGAATGCAGCTGGTTTCAGTGGCCTCGCTCGTAGTTGCCCGAGGACGAGGCCGAGGACGACGACAACGACGGCGATGGTGCGGTAGTATTGCTCGTAGAACTCGAGCGTGATAAAGATAGAGATATACAGGAGAGAGAAAGAAAGAGAGAGAGAGAGAGAGAAGAACACGAAATGAACGAGAAACACAGAGAGACAGAAAGAGTCTTGGTGTGTGCTCTAACTCGACCATTCTCACGAGCTTCTAGGTTCACTGAAGCGCGAGGGAGTGAGAGGGAGAATTAGAATGGCACGGAGGTGGAGGTGCGCGAGTAAGTTGTTCGCGGTTCCGCGGTGGAAAGCATCCGAAGCCAGCACAACCCGCCACCACGAGATCCCTTTAATATCGTTGGAGTACCTGAATCCAGGAACTCGTATATATATCCCCCTCCCCTTCTGTCCTAGCCAAGCTCTAACCGTTGTAGCTTTATAGCGTACGCTTCCTAAGCCCCGGACACTTGTATTGTATAGCCATGCATGTATTTATAGCACATAGGTGTACGTTATCACAGACCTGTACATACACTTTATACCGCGTGTACGAAGAGTTGGACAAAAAAAACCAGGCTGGGATACAGGAACTTGGGACGTTTCACACGACGAGCCAAAAAACAAACAACACGCCCGAGAAACGGAGGAAAAAGTAGACCCTTTAGTGTGGTTAATGCTTCTATTTTCTCTATGTCGTCTCTCTCCCTCCTTCTCTGTAGAGTCGTAACCGTAGCTTGAGTAAATGTGGTGGTTGCCGGTGCTGTTTTTGGCTGCAAAGAGCAACTACCCTTTGACATGTACTAACTACTGTGTAGATCTTCCTCGTTTAACGGGCTTCTACCGTACATTGTATTAGGCATATGCGCATGCACTGTACGATTATATGTAGGTACAACTCCGTGTTACTACGCCTGTGTATTATATTTCTCTTGATTAAATTTCTCCTGATCTTTCTCACTCTATCTCACTCGGTCTTCATCCCTTGCCTTTCAATCTCCACCTCACCGTTTCGCCTTCTCGTGTATAATAACACTGGGCCAAGAACAGTTTGCATTCGTACCTACATCCCCTCCCTCTTCTCTCATACACTACGTGGAGCTGTGCAATCTGGAGAATTATTCCCGGCAGAGAGAGAGAGAGAGAGAGAGAGAGAGAGAAATAAAGCTACAACCCTCTTTGACTATGGTAACTACCGAAGTAAGTAGGTATAGATAGCGGTGTAGCCCTTGCGGTTCTGTTGCTTCTCTCTCTCTCGTTCTCTGATCTTGGCGCTCACCACCTCACCTCCTTCACCATGATCGTACTTCACTCCAGTTTTCCCATCTCCCTTCCAAACACTATCTCGTACTCCCAGAGCGGTTCGTATAACTTCATCCCTCTTCATAGGGTATGCATCGGCTCCATAGTAGAGTGCACGAGAGAACACCGCGCGTTGCGGTAAGTGCGCGAAGCCGTGTTTCTCAATCATACGAAATCGAATTCTCGGCGAGATCCCACCGTTGGAATCTCACTTGCTCTCTTGTACTGCCTGTGAAGCCTTCCTCACTCTGGTCATATTCTCCATTTGCGATCGGCACACTAACTCCCCGAGGTATATATACGCCTCTCGCTATATAAGTATATATATATTTCGTCGAAGGAGTGAGAGGGAGAAAGAGAGAGAGAGAGAGAGAGAGAGAGAGAGAGAGAGAGAGAATGAGCTCACCGCGAATAGATCCTTTCCATTGTTCTCGAACTCGAGGAATTAGAGCCTCGCGCTACATCCTCTCTTCGAGCAAATGGAACGGGGTAGAGCCCGAGAGCCTATGTATGAGAACCCGAGATTACCGGACGAGAGAACGAAGTCGGCGCACGCCGCACGATTCGCCCTCCTCCACCCCTTTTTTTTTCATTCCTCGCGATGTTCGCTTTATTTATTTTTCTTCCTTTTTTCATTTTCAAATTAAGCCCCTAGGTACCCGGCATTTGTTAAATTAAGGCCCGCGTTTAATCCTCGATTATCGGAGGGTATTATTTTCTTTTGTGGTATTCCGATGATCATGCTGGTATTGCAAAATAACAACACGCAGCTCGATGTATATTTTTTTATGTGGTATACTGTGAACGAGGCTTAACAAAAATAAATAAAAATAAAACAATTGTTCAACACTTGCACAGCTTCGATTATTTCTTACCAAGGACCGGACTGTTTTTATTCGAAAAATTAAATGGGGGTTTATCGTGGGGTTGAAAATTGACTTACGTCCTGGAAAAACGATTTTCAACTTCCTGAGAGAGGGTCAAGGGTTATGGGACAGTGGGTAGTAGATATAGCACGGTATCTATTAGCTACGAACGTACCATGGATGGAAAGTGCACCCTCGTCGAAAGCCTCGAGTGTACGACAAGAGGGTGCGGACAGGGAGGTTTGCGCCATAGCGAATGGTCTTACTGCGTGACCGCTCGAGTGGGATCGAAGACCACGTGGCGTAATTCGCTAATTAATGGGCACAGTGCGCGAGACGACTATCTCCCGATTGTGGCTCGTGGCCGTTGCGAGTTCGCCTTCGAGCGTAGCTACCCTTTCGCTTCTGTTGCTACAGAGCATCCCTTCTCTCTGTACTCGTGCTGGCACCGTTGCTGTTCCTCCCTCACGAGTCAACCGAGCGTATACCGACCGCGCGCGAGCTGCTACTCTCATCGACGCTCCAACGGGATGTGCTTTGGTGTGCTAACCCCATCTCGAGCTTGGCCGCAGTTTCCTCGACCCTTTCCGCAAAATAGGATCCGGCTCGCTATATAGCCAACACATAAACCCCGCCACTCCTTTACTGGTTCGACCGTTCATCGCCGTCGTTGTTCTATCGGGTAGCCACTCGAGTGAGAAATCATTCGCGATAATTGACGATGTAAACAAAAAAGATTGATTGATCGAAAAAGATAAAGAAAACAATTTCACAATAATTATAATAAATGACGTTTCAAATTGCTCGCGCCAATGTTTTTCCCGTAAAAAAATCATTCTCCATCACTCTGCGTAACGAAATATGTTTTTCATACTGATTTTATTTTCTTCCACGTTTCCCGCACTGTTCCGCATCATAACAAATGCCACTATAAAGTCACTATAAGTCACCAAGTCACTATAAAGTCGTATAGACAATAACTTCACATCGTGGCAACACCACCGACAGTCTCGGCTTGTTTTTTTTATATTTTACAAAGTGTATGTCCGCGCTCGAATATGTGTGTCGACAGAAAGGAAGAGAAAAAAAAAGAGACACGATGTTATATATACGAGGGTAGAAAAATTGTTGGGCGGTGAAAAAGAATGGTACGCGACTCCGAAGGGAAATAGAAGGCGCATGGCATATGTTTTCTATATATACATATATATATATATATTGAACATAGTACAGCAAAGCGTAGAAAAGAAACGCGAAGTACGTGAAAAAGTACTGGCTTTGCAGAGACATTGAAAGGCGTATAGACGTAAAGACAGTTATAGGTAAGAGAGATGGAGTTATGGAATAACAGGGTATATAGATCGGTGTATAAGAAAAGAAGCGAGCACGCGAGATTGGAAGTGTGCGGAAAGAGAAATATAGAGAAAAGAGTGATAGAGAGAGGGAGAGAAAAGAAGGTGCTCACCAAACTCTTCGTTTCCGGGCAACGAGTTCGTCGAGACTGGCAAGAGGGCGCCTCAACCTCTCACTCTTTCTCCATTTATCTTGCTCTTTTCTGTACATACAGACATTCATACATATATATATATATATGTATATATATATATATAGAGGTATATATATTTTTATCTTGCGCGTATACCGCCGCATCGCCGGCAGTATATTGACGTACGATCGTGAGATGTACACGAAACATCGGACTTTGTTATACCGTAATAGTCGCGGTCTTTCCATCTCTTTTCTCTGCTTTCTGATCATTCGTTCGCACTGGGAAAAGAGATGGCGCTCGAGCTCGACAAGGGTATATACTGGCTATATACTTCATACGGACAAACGAAAAAAAGAAAAAAAAAAAGAAAAAGCTCAGCGAGAGCTGATGAGTGCCCGGGGTCCGTTGAGCTCTCGCGCTCTCTGGGTCTCTCTGGCTCTCGAGCTTTTTATTTATTTTTTCTCCTTTGGGTGGTAGGTTCGCGCGGCTCTTACTCCGGAGCAACGGCAGCGGGAGCCCTACGATTCCTAGGGGGTAGAGTGAGGTGCATGGTATAAAGACAGTATGTATATATAGCTATATGGATGTACATATAAGAGTAGCAGCCGACTGGCAATGGAGCGAGGGAGAGAGCAAGACACGAAGATCGAAGAGAGAAGCGAGAGAGTGTGAGTGTGCAAAGGGGATAGAAGAGCCTCTGTGTGCGGCCAACAGGGGGTGCGAGAGGGTTTTGTGTGGGTGCTCTCTCTCTCTCTCTCTCTCTCTCTCTCTCTCTCTCTCTCTCTCTCTCTCTCTCTCTCTCTCTCTCTCTCTCTCTCTCTCTCTCTCTCTCTCTCTGTAGCTCTCTCAAAGTATATATAGGTATATAGAGCTTTGTCTCTCTCTCTCTCTCTCTCTCTCTCGCACCCCTCGTTTCTATAGTAAAGCCGGCGTATACACGAATATCTATATAGACATGCAGGAGAGGTTGTGTATATATGTATATACGCTATATCGTGTATACCTCGTGGTGTTGTGGCTCGACTGTAGAGTCCGCGCGGACCGAACATCGCGACGCCAGAGTAACCGTTCGTGGAGCAATCTCGTTGACGATTGGTCCGTGCCACTTGGCTATTGGTTGTTTTTAAAAGCGTTCCGACATTCTGTACGAAAGAGGGGGCGTTACTACTTAAGAAAGGAGGTTAACCATTGGCGAAGTAGGGTCCGGGTGAGTTGCCATTGGCGCTTTACGATAAAGTCCGCGCGGACTAAGGGGGTATATATTTTGGCCACAGGAACTCTCCGTGGAGGAGCCACAAGCCGCTTCCTCGCTCGCTCACTCTCGTATCACGCATCGTCCTCTCGCCGAGCTCCTTTCCTCGATCACCCTTGCAGCCATACCGTGCCACGACCCCCTCGTCTCGCCATCACCGCGGTAGGGCTATATTTACCCTACGGTAAGGTCGTCGTCGGGGTGGAAAACGCTCAAATGGGGTGGTTTAACGCGAACCTCGCCCCGCTGCGAGAAGGACTCACCCGGGAACGCCAGCAGGGGCAAACTATACACTTACATATACGCGTGTATAGATATATATAGGAAAGCTCGCGGTCGTGGCTTTGGTGGCGTCGCGGCGTCCAGTACGCAGAGAGCAATACGAGGAAAGGGATAGATGCCGGAACTGCTGAGAGAGGGCGCTGCTGGCGGTAGAAAGAGAGACCGAAATCCAGAACTCGAGTGAGAGAGGGAGAGAATGGGGAGCACTCCGCACTCCCCGAAACAACGTAACGACGAGCGAAATTAGGTAATTCAGGCTCGTAATAATGCGAGGACCCCGCCCGGTAATGAATCGGGCAACCCGCGCGCGAGCTTCGTCCTCTCGCTCGAGGGAAGGGGCTGCCGAGCAAGGGGAAAACGTGGAAATTAGGGCCTGCTGACCTTCCTCTTGTTGTAATGGCACCTATAGCCTACCTCCTACCTAACCGTATACACATATACACTTGTAGTAAATACGGCCAAGTCTTTTGTTGTCCATGAAAGACTTTGCTGTTACGGCTGGGTAACGCACAAGGCGGATGCGCCTTTTCCCAAACGCTCGCCGCGCTCTCAAAAATATTCTTCAAATTTACGGATAGTAATAAATGTTTTTACGACAGGGTGGTAGTATAGTGTCAAGGGAGGATGGGGGCACACTTCGACTACTCTCTTTGGTAACGGTTCGGAAGGTCACTCGGTTGTCTTCTCTCTTGGGACTTTAGCCATCCACTTTCCGGTGAAAGACACGGGCCACGTTTTTTCGCTTATTTTCCTGTCTCGCTTTTTTTTTCGTTTTTTTCTCTTTTTTCTTTACGCTTTCGACCAACCATCCACTCGACTCTCGTTCTTACTCGCTCGTTCTCTCGTTACTCTCTCCCTCCGTTTCCACACGACCTCTCCTTGCTTTTCCGTTCTTCTTTGCCACCCTCTCTTTCCCTACCTCTTTCTCGCTCTCTCTCTCTCTCTCTCTCTCTATCTCTGTCAGTCGTTAGCTCTGCCTCCGTGTTTTGCCGGTCCTCCGTAACTTCCGAGTGTATACATGTATACTACTCGATATCTCTCGGCACCGTAGAAAGAGAGAAATACATGGATTCCATCTCTACCTCGCTCTTCCTTCGATGTTTCTTTGGAAAGATCGTAAAGGAGATTGGTTCCTCTTGGCAAGATGCGAGGGTGAGCAAGGAAAAGGACGTAAAGACGACGCCCGATACTCGAATCCCTCGATAGAGTCGGTATAAAGCGATGCTGTATGGGTTGTACGTAACTGTATAGATATACGAGCACCCGGTCAAAGAAAGACGAAGTGAAAGTAAGAAAGAAAGGAGGGTAGAAAAAAAAGGACGCAGAGAGGGAGAGCCCAGAGGGAAAAAGGAGTCTCCCGGACCATTTATCGACTACGTCGAAGACGTAGGTAAGGAGAAAAGAAGAGGAAGGAGCGTTAACTCGCTCGGCCACTAGAATAGTTTTCGAGGGTTCGCCACGCTATTGCCATCCACTCTGGTTATCTTTTTCTCCGCTTCGTTCTCGTCTCTTTGGCATGTGTCTGTGTGCATTTGTGTTCACCTATCTGTGTTTATGTATTAGAAAGCTTCGTGAAAAAAGAAATAAGCGCGGTTTGAAAGAACGTAGGTACATCCGGTTGTTTGGCACGAGACACGTTCAAATATAAGCTTAGTTGGTGTTTTTTTTTAAAAGCATCACTGGGACATAAAATTGAAACTTTTCTGCCAGGACGTTTTATCTTCGATTTTACTGAATGACAAATTGTCTCGCCGCTGTTACCATCGCAACGAGTATTATCTCTTGAATCTGATACAATTTCATACTTCGATGTATGCAACAATGAGCTATCACGACGAACTTTCGTATTTCGAATTTTCGTCGGGATGTCAGGAAAGGGTAAAAGCGATGGGAGGGGTTCCAGAGTCGTCAGTGTGAAATCGAGAGACGCAAAAGACGTCTGCGAAAGCCACTGACGTCGGCGCCTTTGGCGACGAGCCACTTGGGAATTGTCGTCGTCGTCGTCGTCGTCGTCGTCGTCGTCGTCG
>JAPYZT010003958.1:0-11286 GCA_030522965.1 Tryphoninae sp. A BG-2022a | reverse complement strand
TCGATCCCCTTTTTTTAAATTCTTTTATAATTAACACTCGACTCGATTGCTCGTTTAATATTAGCCCACGAACGCATAGCTTATCCGCGAGAAGTGACAGTCCTCCTTGGTCCGATCTAGCTTGGACTTTCCTCGAGTAGAATTGTAGACGCAAATAAATCCAAGTCGTAAATAACGCGCTCGGCGTGGAAAGGTTACAGGACGATAAACGTTTTCTGTGTATTTTATAATTCCACTCTACAAGATTACGATCATTCGCGCTCGATCCTTCTTACACATACGGAGCTCGGGGTATTTTCACAATTTCACTCTTTGCAGAGACACCGAAATTTTTTTTTGGGAGGGGCCCCACTCTTATTCACGGTAATCGTTGGGTTATCGTTTATTCGAGGAATCGCTCGGTTTATGCAAATTTTTCTTTTTACACGTAATAATCCGAGAGAGAGAGAGAGAGATTCGTAAGCGACACGAACAACAGGACAAATGTAAATCTCTGCTGGCAAAGTCCTCGTCGTCACTTTCTCGCCACTCCCAAGAGCCATCGGGAGGACACCCCAAACACGTGCCCTCTGTTTTTATTCAAATGAGATTAACGTAAGATTCGCGATCCTTGCGCCAAATACAACGACAAAAATTAAACGAATTTTACTCTCGTGCCAATTTTACTTATCATTGAATTTTAATTTAAAGTTTAAAATTTCGATTTATTTCGACACTTTTTTTTTTTATTTCAATCGATTTCGACAGATATCTATTGCTTATGATTATTATTGTTATTATCATCTGGAGCAATGATTTGTATCGCGGACACGTTCGGGTCGGAATAATGACACAAACGTCAAACTCGGAATAATACAGTTCCAAATATTATCTCACAATAATCACGTCATTGTATCTCTCGTATTGAGCCGATATAATCGTGATACGGTATTACGAAGATCGCGTATATTAGTCATCGTACAGTAACGCTATATATAGCATGACACGTATATATATATATATGACTTTTGATGCCTCGCGGGAGTTGACTTTCTCGCGCCTGTGCTAGCCTGGGGTTTGCTGTGCCGCGAGACTCTCGCGGTGACTGGTAAAGGACATCGAATTTCGCCCAGGGGGCATTCAGCGAGTATAATGATTCATTATCCCTCGCGAGCCCGGGGGAGACGTGGAAAAATCACAGCATCCGGCGAGCATTCACACTCGCTCACTTGCACCAGACTTTAGATATATATACCATCGAACGGGGTTACATTGAACAGGTTTTGGAAGTTTTTTGTTAGTAACTTGTTTTTTTTAACATCCTAAATTCTAACTGTTTTGGCTCCAATGGAACAATGTGCTCTTTGGCTATTAAATGTAGAAGAAAGTCGAGCTTCACCACTATTTTTTAGAGATTTTTCAAAAAGTTTCAAACGTAATTACGAGTATGGGATTTCTTTGATAAAATGGAAATTTGATAAGAAATTTAATATTTTATACATTCTATATTTTTTGAATATTTTTGAAAAAGTGTCAAAGTAATCATGAGAACATATGGGATTTCTTTGGCAAGGCATTAAAATGGAATTTTAATAAGAAATTTAATAGTTTATGCATTTTACATAGAATTAAATGAAAATCAATTATTTTTTACTAGCAAATGATTATTTTTAGGAAATATTTTATATCAAAATTTCAAGTACCTATCTAGAGTATTATTATAGGCGAATAATACACGAATATCACTATTTTAACCTCGACATATTGCAATTTACGGAAATATTCAGATTTTCGACATTTTTATGAACATATTGGAGCGTCAGCAAAAAGGGACCCATTTATTCATCATCAGTGACAAATTTCCGATGAACATAAATTCTTACAGCTTTTAAAACGATCAAAATTCATCAGAATGCAATATATGCTAATTTCAAAGGCTATCGCGAAACCTTGAAAAATCGACTTTTCGCGGTGCTGTATCTCCGTTCTCGTTCGACCAACAGAAAATTTCACGAAGAACTTTTTGAAGAACGCGCCGAGGACTCGAGAAGCAATCCAGAATCACCCGAACAGCTCAATTTTTGCGGTCGCTGCGATCCTTCGAAAATCGCGATTTTTGAGACCCATAAGAAGGGACCTGCAAAACAACGTCCAGGCAGTGAGGTCAAAATTTTGTTTGCTCCAAAACTCCTTTATTCCATCATATTCGTGTTAAGCGGGAAATTTCCGATTCCGAAATGATGCTATAAAGCCTTTTTGGATGAAAACAAATGTTGACCCCCTCTGGACCTCCAAAGTCCTGAAAGTAAATCACAAAGGGCGACTGTCGGCCGGCCCATGGTCAAAATTTTGTTTAATTCAAAAAATCTTTGTAAGGTGGTTACGGAATCGAAAATTTATCGCTGATGAAGAATATAACATTATTTTTGCCGATATTTCTAAAACTCTAGGGGAAACATGCAAAAAACCCGAAATAACGATTTATCCACTTAAGGTCAATAAAATTTGCAAATTTTGAAACAAAACCGTGATTTTCTTGTTGTATAGGAAATTTATGATCAATGTGGGGCTCTCAGAGCTTGAGAAAGAATTAAAATTCACCGGAATGCAATATATGGCCAATTTCTATGACAAATTTCGATGGATACACGACAACCAGCCAACGATCATCCGAATCGTTGTAAGCCCATTTTATGGTATATAGATAATATATGAATATATACAAAAACACGATAAATATTTCTTATCATCTGCGACAATATATTCCAGATACGAATTAATAAATACGAATTAATTTCTTAAGATCGACGGATACTAATCATTTTTCAACAATCGACTGTTGATTGTATTTATCACCTCGCCATTTCGCAATTTAAATATTTTATCAAACAACAAATAATTTCAATATCGTTATTACAGAATATTTCTCATTGCGTTTTTTTTTTCTCATTTGTCTCTTTGTCTGAACTTTTTTCATCGACGACGATTCAGAGTCAAGACATAATTTGTTTGTCACGAGATCGTATGAAATCGTGTGCCCCGATCCGCGCGAATCGTGAGATCCTCCCAATGACTCGATACCGCTCTATACAATGTACGATGCCGGCAAAAAGTCAACAGGATGCGATTTCTTAATGCGGTTGAACTCGATTGCTGAATGCGAATAAGCTCCTTTGGCAAATATTAGTCGTCGTCGTCGTCGTCGTCGTCGTCTCTGTGTCTGAATATATGGCGAACGCAAATGTGTATTCCGCAGCCAGAGAAGCCCTCGGGGCGCGTTGCCCCGGTCGTATAGACCGCTCCCTCGAGTGTTCGAGACTCTTCGAGACGACTACTTGTATATACCTTTCGTCTATATATATATATATATGCTCAATGGCAAGAATGAACATATATATATATATATATAGTTAAATGGACATATATATGTTCATTCTTGCCGTTGAGCAACAACGGGTCCACGGTAACGCTCAAAGATCATTGTCCTTCTGATCGTGTGGACCTGCAGTCTCCCCAACAGCTCAAACATTAACGCAAGAAAATGAAAAAATTGATTATCTCGAGTCGTCGAGACGAATTTCGAACGAATATTTACCCGATAGATCGACGAAAAAAACGAATAAACAATTTACTCTTTTACCGTCGTAACTTTATTTTTTCGTACAAAATAATTAACGAAGTAAATATCTCTCAGCTATTATCACGAATACACAAATTTCAAAACATTTTGCAATATATTTTTTAAGAAAATATTTACTTTATTTCGTTATTTTACAATTTTTTAGTGTGAATTCGTAATTTTTAAGACTCAAAGACCGAGACGAGTACGTAGACACGTGAAAAATCTCGACGGTGAATCCAATTCACCTATTTATCTTTTTCCATTGTTTTTACGTCCCCTGGCCTTTACCGAGAAATTTTTAAATATCATCTAAGTAACAGTCTCCCTCGTGGTAACTTGTATTATTGTCGTGTATGCAAAGTGCAGTCTCTCCATATGGAAGTGCAACAGTGCACATCGGCCGACGAGAGGCAGTAAACCTGCGCGCTCTCCCGCGCGATACTTGTAGCACTCTCCACCATAAAAACGGTTCGAAAATGAAGAAAAATAAAATAAAGCGTAAAAAAAAGGAACGAAACATTTAATATTTTTGCTCCAGGCGTCGAGTCGTTCGAACGCCTTGCGTATAGTTATTCAAGTTTATATATGTGGAGTACCTTCTAATTACCATTGTGCGGTATAAATATGGATAAACGTGTTACAAGCATATATATATATATATATATATATATATATATATATATATATACACGTGCATTAGAGAAATTCGGGGTAATACGAGTCACCGAGTATAACGTTTCACTCGAGATAAAATCAAGGGTTACTGTTAAGGCTTACTTCCCTCAGAATAATTAAATTGCAATAAGATTCGCAAAAAAAATCGCCAAAAAAATTGAAAATTTATTTTGTTTTCCTTTATTACAATCACAAAGTCGAAAGCTGTTTCAATTTTGATTCGTACGTTTTAATCGATGATTCGAGATTGTCCTTAGTCTGATATGGACATCTCGACTTTATGCTAAAATTCTACGACATCGTGCGATAAGTTTTACTGTCCTGCGTTGAGCAAAAAAAATCCATATATCGATAAAAAATTTCGTTGTAAGAAAAAATTGGCTCGTTTTACCCCTTGACTGTCTTATCGTTCATCGAAATATGGAACATTTTAAAACCATTGCCGTCCTTCTCACATCGCCTATAGCTCACGCACAGCAGACCCGTTATAATTACCGGTTTGTCGTATGAAATTACGCGGCGATTGTTTACACAAACGATTTATCTCGCGCGATCGACAAAAAAAGCAACGCCCTTCTAAGGCTCGTACATTTTTTATTCCAGACATAAAACGTTCGAGAAATTGGGAATTGTATCCAAAGTTTAAAAAGCAATTCAAGGAACATTCGCTACTTTTACTCAGTTACATATTTATCAATTTTAAGAATATAATTTTCATTTGTTACAATTTAATTAACGAGTCTCGATCGATTAAGATTGAAAAGTAAAGTCTCGATCGCGGTGAATCTTCGTTGTTTTTTGTTCTCGTAATTTGAATAATCCGATCGTAACGGAGACAAGCCACGTCCAATAAATAATCCGCGCACACTTCGTACGTCCTACGCACCGAACCACGGAAAATCACCTCGAGGCATAATCTCGCGATACGTTCGCACCTCGTGAAATAAATATTTCCACGAAAGATATGAAATAACGTAGAGTCTATCGTTTACGTTGTTATCGACGATTCTGCGATAAACCAACCGCGATGAAAATGATCAATGCTGGTCGACTGAACATGATTTACGCTCGACTTATGCGAGGAAAATCTTATATAGACGTCCTTTGTAACGGTCTTTATTTATCGCTTTGATTTGTTTTTGCCTGAATATGTTTGTTCGAGAAATTTCAAAATGATGTATTGCAAACGCGGGGTTATAAATTAGATGGCAGCTGTATCACGAGTCGATCATTACGTATAATTTACGAACGTGAATTCTATCACAAATACAAGGAAACATTAAGGATGAAACGATGCAAAACATAAATCGTAAGGAGTAATTACCCCCAAAAAAAACATCATCTTTTTAACATTAATAACAATTACGAAGATCAATCTCTTCAAACCATTGTTAATTAGCGTCAAGCAAAGAATATAAAAATTATATTAGTAAAAAAATGATTACGAAAATAATAATTTCACATACTTTTTTCGTTCACACGGAACATCAATATTCGTTAATTGATCATTCAAGATCACTCTTAATTTTTGCAACGGTTTATGTTCTCACGTGTTGGAATCACCGTAAGCTACGTCGCTCGTCAATTTCGACAAGTGCTTGAAAATAGACGAAGAAAAAAATTTTGAAAAGGGAGAGAGAGAGAGAGAAGCAAAGAATCACCACAATTTGGGATCGAAGAGTGAGTCATATTACTAAACATTCCCAGACTGTTTGGCAATACAGTTTAGTAATACGTGTTATTTCGAACAACAACAGGCTCTTACTTGTAATGGATTTGTTCGAGTTAAGCTCGGACGAATGTCTTCTTCTTTAAAAAAGAAAGAAGAAGAAAAAAAACGCGCGTACACATACACAAAATAAAATAAAAGAAGGAGATGAAAAAAATCCTCGGGGGCATGTACGAAAGTAAATCAACGTGGCAAACTGTGCCAGCAGCTGTAAGGATGTTTAGTAATCGTCGAGTATTACACATTTGATCTCGAATCGGGTGGCCGGAGCGTAGGTGAGACCCCTTGTAATACCAATTAGTCTTAGTATGTGTCCATATACATTTTCATAGATTACATATATATAAATATTTAAATGTATTGACCGATGCTTGTGGTCGGAGTAAACGAGCTCCGGTCTCGAATCACGGATAAGCACGTAACGCACGTGACGATGACTCGGGGCTGTGGGTCGAAAGGCCCCGCGGGCACGAAAATTGCGAGCTAATTCGAGATACACGCTCTCGCGAATGCTCCATGAGTTGAACGCGTTCAACGAGCGATATGTAATGCGCGGTATATGTGTATAACGATCTTATAGGTTCCCTCGAGGACACTGGCCTCGCGACGATCAACCATCGTCCACTGTAGTAATGTCTTATATATACAGGGTGAATTTCATAAGGTGTAACAGACTTTGTTCTAAGGTAGATGGGATCATTACAAACAAAAGTTGTAAATGTACATTGGGGATATTTTTAATAGTTTACGAGATATGCATTTTTCAAGTAGGTCCAATCAGAGCGCGCCGAGAAGCGTTGCAACCGCCCATTTCCCGCCCTAACAGCCAATGGCCAAGAAATAAAAATGACTGCGTAATAATATAATAAATAAAATTGATTACTCTGAATTTTGCAACTCAAATGTAACGCCCTACACTGTGCTATCCCTACGGCTAGGGCGGGAGTGGGCGGCTCCAATGCTTCTTGGCGCGCTCTGATTGGACCAACTTTAAACATTTATATCTCGTAAACTATTAAAAATATCTCGAACGTATATTTGCAACTTTTGTTTGTAATCATCCCATGTACCTTAAAATACAGCCTGTTACACCTTATGAAATTCACCCTGTATACATATACTGTGTGCGTGTATGTATATGTGTGTGTATGTATAAATATATATAGCTGTGGAATGTAATTATAGTAGCGTAATGAAAGTCTGATGGTTGTAGTCTTGTAATTCGTCGACTTGAAACTGTCTGGCTCTCCCGTACGGAGACCGCTTGATTAATACGAAAACTTTTTGATTCGTAGAAATGTCGACTTCGAAAAAAATTACGGGGGTAATTCTGATTTTTTTTTTATTTCGTTTATATTCTTTTTTTCTTTTTCTTTTTTACAAGTCGACATTTTTTATCGTCCACGAAGGAAAATGGATTGACTTTAATTGCCAACGTGCGCGAGGTGAACTAAAGTTTGTGTAATTTCAATCTCTTTCGAGGGCTCGAGGAGAAAATATACATTCAAGTTGATTAGTTCGAATAAACGATTTTCGTGCTCGAGGTTTTTTGAATTCGACAAGACGGAGGATTTGTTCGTATGCGAATTGCAATTTTTTATCCACGCTTGAATCACTTTTTTCTTAATTGTTGTTCTCCATTTTTTGTATTTTTTTAAATTTGGGAAAACTAATAGATTTTTATTCGTATACTAATTCCAATTTTTTCATTCACACTTCATTATTGTTCCCCCGTGTCCTTTACTACAGCCGCAACGTCATTAATTATCGTTATTAAGAGCACGAGCTCCGTACGAAAAAGAGATCCCTTGTTCGCCTCGACGCGCTCGGAACGGATGATCGCGATCGATTATAACGCATCGATGTATGTACAATGATAAATCGTTCGAGCAATTAATCTTTGTCCGAGCGAAGGTCGCGAAGAGATTCGAGGGAATGGACCGGGGGGTAGACGCGTTGTTTCGTTGGGAAACATGTCGGGTTTGAAATTAAAGGGTTCATCAATTGAAAATCCAACGATCAAAAATTATAACGAAACGAGTAATCAAAATTAAAGTATTTCGCCGTGATTGTAAGAGCGAAAGATCGAAAAGTCAGCGAGAAAACCGAGTTGAATTTACTTCTAGATTAATCTCGAAGTTTCAGTTCACATTGTCACCCGTCGAATTCCGGAAATTTTTCATGAATCACCGGCAAGCGTGATACTTTTATAAATCTCGACGACGAGTGTCTCGCATGCGTAAAAAAAAAAGAAGAAAAACGCGCGAGAAAGACACCGATCATCGAGTAAAAGAGAGTTAGACTTGTCGCTGAAGATTTAAAAAAAAATATATATATATATATATATATACATATTGGTGAAGTTGCGCAATAGAGACAAGTGACGAGGGGATCGCGCATACGTTCTCGGTCGATCGCCCGAGGGCCTCGGAGACCTTGCCAGCGTGCATGAGAACTGGGCCGCCGGGCCCGCTGGCACGAAGCACATACGATTCTCGCGTTTGGGTCCATCGTACCCAAATCGGATCTGCAACGCCGAGTACGTCACTTTGGTGGTCGATCGACGCTGTTCCATTCGAAGCTCTCCGCGCGGCGATCTATGACGCGTTTTACGACAGCTTCGACGATCGACCGCGCATGCGCGATTCGTAGTTTCACCAATTTTCAATATTTCACAATTATCTTTCTTTGATGAAAATTTACCAGATTTCCGTTCAAAAATGTGGCCGGTTGTTTCATAATTTGTTATTCCGATTTGTTTTGTTCTTTTGTAATTTGAATAGTAATTGTTTTTTTTGTTGTTTTACGTCGCGTTTGATATTACGACGTTTTCTGGGAAATTGGTGGTAAATAAATGCAATATGAATTTATTTCGCAGGTTCTGGGACCAATATCTGGCTGCCACGTGAATCCAGCGGTGACGGTTGGCCTTCTCGCGAGCGGTAACTGCACTCTTCTCAAAGCATTGTGTTACGTCGTTTGCCAATGTTGCGGTGCAATCGCCGGTGCGGCAGTTCTCAAGGTAATTCCATTCTCAATTTTCTCTTTCTCAATTCTCTCATTTTCCATAATTCCGTTTTTATTATTTTCCAATCGTTACTTTCTAAGCCCGCGTCGTATCTCGCTCCACGAATTAACTTCCACATTCGTTCGCGGAACTTATACGTAGGTACTTTCTAATTTTAACGAAATTCAATTACCTCACTGTTCGTGCAAAACTTCAAATATCAACCGCTACTTCTTGCCTCTCTCAATCTCCAAACTCCATTTCCATTTTTCACAACAAATTTTTTGTAAAAAAAAAATGCATTTTTTTTTTAATAAGAATTCTCGTTCTCTCGCGTTCTCGCTTCTTATCTTCCATCGTACCTTCCAGCGATCATCAACACAATTTTACTCGACTCGTGATTTTTCGCTTAACTTTGTTTTTTTCCCTCCTTTTTGCAACTTCTTCAACGCTCGATATGCTTACCCCCCCCCCCCGGCCCCCTCCCAGCTTCAAATCGACGTACCATATTTCTCGCATAAGCGAGAAATTCTCCCCGTCGTTACACATTTGGGAGAAGCGCGCGTGGCTGCCTCCGGGTATAGATCGACCGGATAGGTCGACCTCTTTAACATTTTTACTATATATATGTGTATATCGCTCCTCTCGCTGTAGGAAGAGAACGTGTATGTGTATCGTCGCGTATGTAAGCCACATGTGGCGAAAAGGTGCACAGCGATGAACGGCAAATTGCCAAGGTTATTTAACCGGGATGCTGTGTGTGGGACTCGGTCCCACGACCCCCTGGGTCTCTCGCCACCATCGAGACGAGAGAGTATCGCTCAACGATTGCAAACGCCAAAACCCTCGTTTTACTTCGTCCTTTTTCTTTTCTCTTTTTGGTTCGATTTTAGTCCTCGTAAGATGAAGGAGTAGATATTGATAGAAACTAAGGTCGAAAGGAAATATAATTAGCGGATTTTTTAATTTAGAAAAATCAGAGATTTAAATATTTGGACGATTTTATCGATGGATTTTTGTTTTATTTTCATCTTGAATGAATGAAAAATAACCGATGTTTCGATCGTTTATCGAGAAGATTGTTCTTCACGTGATTTGAATCGATGATTTTGACATAGCGGACACAAATCTCCCAAAAATTTTCAATGCAGATTCGATCGTTGATAGAAAATTTTTATTCAAAATTTAATCGGAAAAGAATTAATTCTTCGCGCAATTTGACTCCGTAATTTTGATATATTCGACACGAACCTCCCAAAAATTATCCATACAAATTTGATCGTCGATCGAAAATTTTAATTCGACATTTGATCGGAAAGAAATCGAGGCGTTTGATAAATTACAAATTTTACTTCCAATTTTCGTAATTACACATTTTTCTTCGTTGCTCGTTCGTTCCCGATGCGGTTAAAAATTCGCGTTACGAAATTTCGGAAATTGGTAATCTCGCGTTCTCGGAACGACGAGACGCGAGAGATTCTCGAGTCGAAACGGGGAAAGACCGCTGCGATACACGGACGCGCGCGTAAGAAGAACGAGCGGAGAAAAGATTTATTCCTCGCGGGATGAACGTGTTCGAGCGATACGAGAGAGAGAGAGAGGGGGGGGAGGGAGAGAGAGAGAGAGAGAGAGAGAGAGAGAAAGAGAAAGAGAGAGAGAGAAAGAGAGAAAGAGAGAGAGAGAGAGAGAAAGAGAGAAAGAGAAAGAAAGAGAGAAAGAGAAAGAAAGAAAGAGAGAGTCCTTTGCCGAAGCCGGCTCAATTAAAGTGTCACCGTCCAAGGTCAAGGTCCGAGCGAGTGGTAACCGGAGGGTACTCGCTCGTTCGGTTCTCCGGTCCTCTCTCGCGAGGCGATTCATTCCTTCCCGTAATCCGGTCCGAGACCGGCGCGATGTATTACACGATACAAGAAAGCCCGTTACATCAGAACTGGTAATGGAGAACACCCAGTCGCACTCTATAGCCGACTTTATGATACTATACCTTATTTTTTTAAAATTTTATTTTGTATTATTTCGTCTCGTTACATACAATACGCTTTGCTTACGTATCTATATTTACATCGAATTATTAATGACTTCTTTTCTAACCGAGCTTAGACCTTTTGCTGCGAGAAAAAACATTAGTTTCTTTGTTTGTTCAATTTTTATTCTCATAGGGCATCGTCGAGTGTCGACAACTATTTTAATTATCATTTTGGGTATTTACTTTTGATGATAAATAGGCAATTTCCGAATTTTTATTAAAAAAAATATGTTTCTGCGTTGAGGTTTACT
>JAPYZT010003957.1:0-7500 GCA_030522965.1 Tryphoninae sp. A BG-2022a | reverse complement strand
CCTAAAAAGGGTGAGAACGTTGGCTATTAACCGCGAAGAGGGATTACGCATGTCCTAGCAGCTGTGCGCATCCTTCCTGGGCGTGGATGTCCCGAACCGGAGCCAATGGGAGCGAGTCTACTGGTATCATCCACCTCTCTATCGACCAATGGCATTACGAGTCTCGTATCAGCGAGGGTGTCATCGGACCACTCGCGAACGAACGATCTTATCTAACCGAGGGTGTTACGAACCCATTTGGAATGGTCATCGATCCTCCGCTTGTACCGCAGGGCAAGCGCAACGTCGTCTTCCGCAGGAATCAACGGTCCTCGGATTTTATTTTCCAACTACCCTCTCCGCTAGTCCCACATTTTTCATTAAAAGCACGCCGGGATGTTGCAAAAAACGGCAGAGTCGACACGTTCCAGGTTCAAGGGGCTAGCGAAAGCGTGGTAAACGAGAGAAGATCCCGAGGGTGGTTATAACTATGTATATATACATGTTTCACGTATATCTGCGTTCAAGCCGATTTTCTAAATTGCGACGGTCCGCGAAATTAATATTTCATCTGGTCGTGGTGCTGGGAATAAAAAAGCTGCCCGTATGCAGAATGCGGTGGACTATTTAATAAAAAAGATATGTACGAAAGAAAACAAGACGCAAAAGGATTTTATAATATCGCTCCTGACGCATATTCCTCGTGAACGGTGGCAGCTGCTAAAATGCTTAGGCCAAATTGGTGTCCCGATGAAATTGCGAGTCGCATAACAAGTTTTTTTTAGCGAATTTTTGAGCCTTTCCCTCCCCGGGACAATTTCGTGTTCCAGGCTTCCATGGATTAATGATGGTTCGTTGATTTTGTCCGTCGTGCATTTTTCCAGAATTTTTGACGCGAGTTATTTTTTAGAAAGAAGAAGAAGAAGGAGAATGGCGCGAGATTAACCGGTTCGGCGATAACGTGCCACGAGGTGGTTTGGATAACAATGAAGGCCTGCAGAAACGCGTTAATGGCTCCGGGAGAGTTGCCTCTTGTGTTTTATCTCGGGCAAGGATTGCACGAGCTAACGAATCATCCTTCGATCCGCTTCGTAGCTGATGCAGCAAGGAGAAAAATTCGTAACACCTTGCATAACGCGTTTTTATCAGGAGTCGCATTATTAAAGATCTTGTAAACGTGGGTATATATTGTTCGTCTTGACTTTGTAAGCGATGAATCGACGAAAAAACAAATTACAAAAGTTCCTCTCTTAAATCTCGAAGTCACCATCACCTCCACCAAATTGCTCGTGTGTCATGCAAATATATTGGGGCTCGTGGCAAAAAAGATGAATAACAAATTCGCCAATTACTGGTTTATCAATTTTTCTCTCAAAAAAAAGATTCGTGGTCGTAACTCTCCTCACGAATGATGTTCGCGACAAAACCCCTCTGAGGCATCGAATGCCGCGACACCTTATTTTTAATACCTACCCTTCGACTCCAACCCCTCAATTTATCAAAGTTAGCCATTTAGTCGTTGCACTTGCTTATTACACTGTTTCCGTCTCTCTCGTGGTTGAAAAGAAAAAGCGATGCGATAAGGCCCAAGGGTACCCGTGAGGATAAAAATCTGAAGCGAAGTGTGCAACATCAGGAACAGCGGCGGCAGGACAAGATGACGGGCTTTGGGCAAGCCGCGACAGCGAACTCGACTGTAGTCGTCGTCGTCGTTGGTCGTCGGGCTTCGCGAGGCTTCCACCTGTCCTCGTTCCTGCCCTTCGGTACGAACATCTACGAAGAGACAGCTCACCGTTGGTGAACACACCACTCGGCCGTGTCCCACTTCGTTTTACCCGCATTATGTCCCAGCGCTGAGAGACCATAAATTAATCCAACCAGCTAGTACGTGTGTAACACAGCCGCGGGATCCTCGAGCCAGACGTACACGAAGAGCGCCCCTTTCCCTTTTCTCGTTAGGGGTTGTAACTGCTGCTACCCCATTATACCTCGATGCTCGAACCCAAACGACTCTACTTCTCCCGATCCGATAACAAATCTAAAAAAACCGGTACAACTCTGTTCCCTCTGCTGTCGTTGGCATCGCTTCACCAACTTTGGTGACACGAGAACCGGCCTAATTGTGAGAATGCAAATTGTCCCTTGTTTTTAATTAACCGTCGAGAAATTGGTAAGAACAAGTTTCCAGCCAAAACTTCAATCGATTCTAGTTCCTCCTGAATGGATGGACCAAAAGGTCCTTCGAGGAAAGGCTTGTTTTCCATCCCGAACATTCCTATCGTCAAGGTAACTGTTTCGAACATTTGGCAGATTTCGCTATCAACAAAAACTGTCTCAGTGGCGGGGCAGGCAATGATCCGTGAACCGATGCAACCTGTCTTCGGATCTGTCCAGAAGTAGCATCCCCTTTCGACCCCAAAGACTACGGTAGTTTTGTTACCGCACAATTACTCCGCAGGGGGTCGTTAGGGACATGGTTCGTTCTCTCACCGGGAGATCTCACCCCGAAAAGAGTGCGGGGATGAAAAGCACGAAGGACCCCTCGGTGTAGTGTTTATTTGTCATTGGATAGCCAATCCATTAAAAGGCGCCAGGGATACGTGGGAGAACGACGTAGGGAGTAGTGCAACGCGATGTGTCGAGAAAACGAAGGGGAATCCGGCAACCCCATGAAATATTAACCCAATCTTCGCCCCTGGCATCTCCTCGCTACGACTGGAATAATCTTCATTCGTCTTAATAACGAAATCACCGTTGTTCGATAGGACTGTCTCCGATTAATTACCGATCAAAATTACACAAAGTTCGTTTTTCCTGTTTCAGCAGTTGGAACTTTGCAACAACGATCATTCGCTCGGATCGTACCGATCTAGTATCGCTTCTTTCTGCCCTCCTTTTTATATTCTCCTCTTTGTCATCGTCTACCGAAAAAATAAATAATCGATGTCGCGTGTTAGCTCGTGCTTAGAGCTTCGGAGATATGACACGAGGAGGCTCTCTCCGTGGCTGCGCAAGTGTTCCGCAGGTGGATCCGCGCTATTACCCGATTTCGACAGTGGTAATACTCCAAGATCTTTGACAGTGTATGTATATCGAAGAGATGAGAGAGAGAAAGAAAGAAAGAGTGGGACCAGGGTAGAGGGGTTAGGTTGAGGGGGGGAGAAGCGGCACGCTTCCAACGAAGGAGAAAAATAAGAAGAGAAGGAGGAAGGAAAAAGTGAGCCAATATTAGGGCCTAACTGCCGAGGACCCGTGCGCGCTTCACATAATATACAGGTATATAGTTGACTTATATATACACATATATATAGAGAGAGAAAGAGAGAGGAAGAGAGAAGTCGTTATCGCGATGCTGCTCGAGCTGCCCTAACCCGGGCGATGTAATCTTGGTGATGGTACCACGCGTCCGCAAGGACTTTGGCATCCTTTCTAAATCGGTCCTCCGAGGCATCTGGAGCGCCGATCGGGATAGCACATATATACACGCATACAACCAGTGTAGAACGTCGTGGAAGGAACGGAAGAAAAAGAAAAAGAAAACGCGTTATTGAGAATAAAAGCGCCGGTAGCCCCGCGTGACCGAGTCGAAGACCGAACAAGCCGACCGGTCGGTTCGAACACCCAGGACAAACCTCCCCCGATCGAGCCCATCGATATCCCTCGACTGTCCTCAACCTGCCGCGGTCAACACGAAGACGAGAGACACGAGCCGCCTTACACTTTCGCGCTTGACGAAGAGATCAACCGACTCGTGACATCGGGCTTACCTAATTCAACAACCCCCGAAAACGAAACGAGGAATTCACGAAATGCGTGTTCCTCGCCCTTGTTCTCCCAGCTTTTTCTTTCCATACGTTGGATACAAGGTAGCTCGTTATTTGCTAACGAATTTATAACTCGTGCACGAGAAACACTTTTTTCAGCTCGTTTTAGAGCTGGAAGGGAGGCATTACATTTTTATAGTTTTAGATGTTTAGATTATCAGTCTGGGTTAAATATCGAAGGACTGCACTTTGAAGAAGCAACTAAGCTTTTTTTACATCGTCTTGCCTAGGGGAAGACATTTTCCGAGTTTACCTAAGAATATTTATTTCTTAACCATCCTTATGGGATAAATGATCGTTTGTCCATCTGGGAATGGCGAATTTGTCCAAATCCTTAAAAAAAATGAATTCTTCCAAGAGAATTTCACTGAAACTTTAACCCTTGAGAACAAAACCTAGAAAAATAAATGAACGTAAGAAGTTCGTGAAATAAGCAACTCGAACCCTTAGAACGTCATCCTCTACAGAATGAAAAAGAAGAAGGGGTTGGTAAAGTCTATCAGCCACTTATCCGGGGGCTTCGCGGAGCAAAAGCGAGCGAGGGAAGCAAGGGTAGGCGTGCGATGTTGCGAGAGAGGCGGGCCACCCCCTGCTTTACCCGTCGCAGTTTCGAGGCCTCCCCCACCCGTGTTCTGGTGATCTGGTGGTGGAGAATGAAGCAGCGAGTGACTCTTGCCCCGATACGCCAGAGCTGGAAAGAGGAAGTGAGAAACAACAAGAGAGAGAGAGAGGGAGTGTGAGAGAACTCGCCCAAGGGTGTGTTCCTGCTCGCGCTCGTTCCCCTCTGTGTGTGTGTGGGTTAAATTCTGTTGCACCCTACTCCCGGGGTACGGGCACGGGTGGGCGAGCGCGGTGGGCCACGGAAAGCGCTTTTGGAAGCACGCGAGTCGACACGCCAAGTGCCCACAGCGTCGGGCCAGGACACACACGCACCGGGGACACGGGGCGAGTTGAAAACGCGGTCCCGGGCCACATATGAGTCGGAGTCAAGCCAGAACGTCGCGTCTCCTCTCGCGGTCCTCCACGCTTCTTCCAGAGCGGATACGAGACGACCTTCTCCCCGAATCCTCTCGGGATCCTCGATAAAGTTACGAGGGGGAGGATACGCGTTTGAGCCAAAGGGGTGAAGACCAAGGGGTGGAAAGTGCGTCGACTGGATCGGGACACTTCATTGTCCGTTCGTTAGGACTTGGATCGCTCGTTATCCACATCGTCCTTAACATCCTCGTCACGTTCTTCTTTTTCAACGAGTGTCCTGCCATCCAGACATTTTCTTCAACTTTTCATCCACATCGTCACTTCTTCAAGCTTCCACGGTCGATTCTTTTCGCCTCGAACTCATCTTCGTCCCAGCTTCTTCCCTCCTCAGGACGATTATCATCGTCCTCCTTGCTCTATCCAGTTCACCGTTTCTCCCAATCTCAGCCTTCCTTTCTCTCTCTCTCTCTCTCTCCTCTCTCGCTCTCTCCGTTACATCGAACATTCCCTTTTCCAGTCAGACACGCGAGAATCTCGTCCTTTCCGTTCCCTCTTCTCACTTCCTCCTGTTCCCTCGTGCTGCCAACACACTGACGCAGCCTTATACACACACGCACACAAGCAGCGAGTCGTTCATCGAGTTCTCTCCTGCTTCACTCGTGCGCATCTTGAGCTACCTGAGCTCCGAGCTACGCGCCATCCGCACCCGATTCCCGACAGCCCAAGCGCCCCGGTGAGGCCTCGTGGTCTCTCTCGGCTCACCACTCACGCGGGAGACCAAGAACTCTTCGGATTCACGCCGGATTCGCTCCGCAACGTTCGCCGGGTTACGTTCACTCTTTCTCCTCCCTCTCTCTCTCGCGTTTCCGTTCTACGAAACAGATCTTACGAAGGAAAAATCAGTGTTTTTGACAATCTTTCAAGATCTTTCGTATTTTTGTTTGTTCTTTTTTCGTTTTAAATCGTACCTTAAAGGGGAGGTTTTTAACGATCGACGAGACAAAGTGACACAAGTGCCAGAGGAGGACAAAATCGTCCGGGAAAAATTCGATGAGAGCGCGTATCGAAGAATTATGTCATCTGTTTTGTCTTGTGAAACGTCGTTCGTTGATCGAAAATTCGAACTCCTCCAGTGTACACAGTGAAATTCTTCGATCTCAGACGCATTCGTGACCGAACTGACGAGTCGCACAGTACACGTTGCTCCCAGACTCGCGGACGCGCACGAAAAGAAGAAACAAAATATAAAAAAGAAAAAGAAGGAAATAAAATCTTACGAATCAACGCCGTTAATTATTCGAGAATTCCGAAATTCAAGGAGGAATCTCTCGAGTCCGTGGCTCGTAGAGTCGTGTGTGACTTACTGATCGAGCCGAGAAGTCGAAGGGTTCAAGAAACCGTGCGGGAGGCTAATAAAGCGCTCGTAAAACGAAATCAACAGGTACGTTTCAACAAACACGTAATAGCAATAAAATATGAATAAAACGAAGCGCTCAGATATCAGTCAAATGTTTATTTTACATATATACACATAAATATTCCAACTCGCGGAAAATCCCGAAGTGTACCGTTTGTTTCGCGCCGTTACCTCGCTTTCAAACGCGTTCCTAAAAAAATTTTTTATCTTGCGTATAACAAATGTCAACATTCTTTCCTCTCTAGAAAAAATATTGACCATCCCACTCATAGATTATTTTAAAAAAGTCAAATTACAAAAGACGTTGATATTAAAAAAAAATTAATTTATTTGATATTTCATCCCCCTTGAAGTAAGGGTGATTGTTTCAAAATGATTTTTCTCTTACACTCGGTCGACCGGAATATTTTCAAGCGACGCAACCACGTCGCCATCTTCGGGTTGACGGATTAATTATACCCCCCGAGATTAATTACCCGTTAATGACCGCTGGCGCATTATACGAACGAGAGAGATGGAGAACGAGAGAGAAGCGTTTCGTTTGCGAGGATCGACAAACACTCGAGCGACGATAAATCGAAGGTCGCAAAAATATATCTACAAGTAAACGATCTCGAGTCTCGAGTATTTTGCATGTTTATAAACGTATAATCGTACTGGTACGCGTCACATATAAAATAAATATTAAAATCATTTTTCGTTTTTCCTCCTTCTGTGTTGCTTATTTCGTTCGCTTTTTTTTTACATTTCTTTTCGTATAAAACACAAAGTTCCGCGCAGGCGCGAGGAGACCTCGCACGCCATCGCTTCATTTAAAATGCAAATTCGTCGAACGTCGAAGCTCACGGTAGGTGGTGAGAGAACGGGTGAAGTCCAGAAGGGAGGAGGGTACGACGGTGGCGCGCGTGAAACGTCGAGTGAAAGAGCGAGAAAGCGGTTGCACGCGCGGCCGAGACGGAAAAAGACCGGCCCGAATTATTCTAATTACCCCACCAGAAAATCCTTAGCCGCCTCGTTCGACAGCCGAGACAAAAAAGCTCGAGAGCTGGACTCTCCACCTCGAGAAAATTATGTAGATATTTGCTATGAAAAGAGCGTAGCCAAGGCGGTTCGAACTTTTCCCTCGTAACGAATTTGTCGGACACGGAGGAGTTTGCCGTTTTGCATAATATATAGCCGTATGCTAACTGCACAACTATATTATTACATCTCTCTCTCTCTCTCTCTCTCTCTCTCTCTCTATATATATATATATATATATATATATATATATATATATATATATAGAGAGAGAGAGAGAGA
>JAPYZT010003956.1:0-15385 GCA_030522965.1 Tryphoninae sp. A BG-2022a | reverse complement strand
GTGATTTTTGTCGATAAAGGCCACTGAAATTTTACACACATATACATATGACATCAAAGAACGTTTCTGCAAATTTTCAGTGGAATCTAACGGAAACGCTGTAACGATAGGCCTACCTTAAGATACACACTCTAGCAATATATATTTTAATTTAATCCCAAATATTTCCAAATAACTGTAAGAATTTATTTTAATTTAATCTCAAATATTTCCAAATAACTACCTTGATGTATGTCACGTTTCTGTCAAGAGTAGTTGAAAGAAACGTGTTAAAATAACTAGCACGGTGACGCATGTGCTACACGTGCCTCATCGTATACAGACTTTTCGGATATCGTAACAAGAACTTTTTTGCCCTTTAGGACAACCATGGGACTTTTATGGGGGTATCGCCTGCCTGGTCCACCACTCTTGCCAATAATATATCGAATCGTTCTTTCCTTCTTTATTCCTCCCTCTCTCTCTCTCTCTTTCAATCCAGCTATTTCGTCCTCTGCAGGGCATGCTCCCCCTTTACTTCCCCATGTACGAGCCACATGCTATATTACAAGCCCTATAAAAAGTCCCCGAAAGGGCGAGCTCGCGAGCGCGCGCTCGATACATGTGCGGTCACGCCGTCTTGTAATGTCGTAAAAGAGAGAGAGAGAGAGAGAGAGAAAGAGGAAAAGAGACGGAGCAAGAAGGAGAGAACCATAGAAATCAAGAAGGGCCCTTGGGCTTCAACCCCTCGTATCGCTATGCATCCTCCTATTCACCCTTGTGTTCTCTTTCCCATCGATTTTACTTCGTATCATTTTGATTTCCGATGTTAAATCGGAGACGCGTAGGTAATTGGGAAACTGGAAGAATATGGCCGATATCGCGAGATGGCGTCGCTAGGGGGGTTGGATCAAATAGGGATTGGACATGTTGGTAGTCTCCTGGGAAAGAGTCATAGTCTTCGTTGTGGGACAACGATCGTGTTCCATGTTTCAAAGTTTGGTCGTTCGAGATATCAAAACAACGACCTTGGGGCCAGACAAATGAGTAATTCGACATATACGCAAAAGAAAACAGTGTTCACGGAGATTTTCGCCTGGGATTATCAGCAGGTCGAAGAAAAAAGAACGGTAGGGAAGATGGTGTTGCTCGTTCTAAAGCAAGTGCGTGGTAGCCTCGAGGCAAAAACCTTAATAGTACCCTTCCGTCTTGCCCTTTATTCTCGCGTTACTCCGGTGGTATCGGCAAGAAAGAGGCGTAAACGAGAGCCAAAAGACTCGAGATAGAAGGAAGAATCTGAAAGTTGCCATCGTCGAACTGCACGCGCGTTCAGGTCTTCTCTCTCTCCCTCTCTCTCTCTGTGTTTTTTCGTTTCTTCTTTACTCCTCTCTCCGTGTCTCTTGCTCTTCGTCATCGTGGGTTTGGGGTCTTCGCTCGAAAAATCACCGACAAAGGCTGGTGTCGGCGAGGCTTTTGGGAAGCCCGCTGGGACCGAAGAGCGTAAGAGCGAGAGAGAGGGAGTTCAGGGCCCAATGTTTCCCCCGGGCTCAAGATATATTGTCATAACGACGAGGACGACGACGCAGACCTGCTGGGACGGGAAGGACGAGAATCCGAAGAGGATGAGCGAAAACTAAAACTTGCCGGTTCGGGCACACTCCACGCGCGCTCTCCTTTCTCTCGAGACACACGCAGTGAGAAAGAGAGGTTGGCAAAGTCCCGAGACCTAATAGTTGCTTTTCTCGCTTCGATTCTTTTTCTTTTCGTCCGACTCTCGCACGGATTACGCGCCATTTTTTTAGGCTCTTCTCGTAGCGACGAAAGTCGACCAATTGTACCAAATTCATCGGGACAAACGGGATGCAGCGTATAAGAACCTTTTTTCAGGTTATTTGCGCGTTTTATTATTTTACATAATTGATTTAATTTGACAATGAATGAAGCAAGCTGGAGTGGGATAAGTTCGGACTAGGTTTTATAAAATATCTGTTTCATTGAATATTAACAAACTTGATATTAGAACATAGCGCAGTTGTTATGATTTATGTTCTTTGGAACTTGTCACATTGATGATAAATTTTTTAAAAGTCAACCGTCAACTTTCAGCATTAATTAAAATATATTTCTTTGATTAAAACTTACATACTTTTTAATAGGAAATGATAGATAGATAGTAACTTGGTGCATAGCTCTCATACCGGGGTGGTTGTATACACAGATTCCAATGTATGGCGTATTTCGACTTTTTACACATCTCTTCTCCTCATACACGTCCCCCAGCCTCAATTCTACTATCAACCACTCCGGTGGACTACAATTTTTCTTAGGTGAGTTTCAAATCACCGAAAGCATAGAAAAATCAGATAAAAAAAATTCGATTGGTACAGGAATCGAACCCTGGTCCGCGGCGTGTGAAGCGGGAATACTCCCCTTTGCAACTGCCTCTTTTTTTTTAATATAAAATGATTTGTTATTAATTAGTAAATATCACTAAAATGTTATAACATCAACAAGAAAAGATGTTAATGATTACCATCATCAATCACTCCGGTGGACCTACAGTTTTTCTTAGCTGAGTTCCAAATCATTGAAAGCATAAAAAATTTGTTATTAATTAGTAAAGATCAATAAAATGTTATAACATCAATAAGAAAAGATGTTAATGATTAGCATTATTAAACAATCCGGTGGATTTACAGTTTTTCTTAGCTGAGTTCCAAATCACTGAGAGCATAAAAAAAGCAGATAAAAAAAATTCCATTGGTACAGGAATCGAACCCTTGCCCGCAACGTGTGAACCGGGAACGCTACCCCTCTGCCACTACCTCTTTGTTTTTTTTTTAATATAAAATGATGTGTTATTAATTAGTAAAGATCAATAAAATGTTATAACATCAATAAGAAAAGATATTAATGATTGTCAGTGTTCTAATGGTCGTCGATGTATCGCTGGTATTTATACTTTGAATTCAGTGCACTCGCATTTTCTAATTGAAATAAATAAAAGAAACTAATCGCGAATGAGAGACAGCTATGAGGAATCATTTCTCAACAATCGAATGAAGGAGGAAGAAAAAACACGATAGAAAAATCTTGTATAAAGAAGCAGGTCGTTTCTTTCGTCTCTCGTGTGTATATCAAGTTCAAAAGGAAATATAGAAGGAAAAACACACGGTGTAACGGGCGGCCATCTGGGGTGTGAGTCTGTGCGGAACCCACAAAGCTCCCCTCTGTATATTTGTATATTTTAAATCCGTCCAAGATGAAAATCCCTCGATACGATACAGGATTCTGGCAGGTAGAAGATACGGGATAATCCGAGACCGGTTACCTGAAGAAAAGGGCCGAGAGGACGCGTCTACAAAAATACAATTTAAGAATATCGTCTCAAAGGATGTTGAAAAAAATATGTCTGTAAAAACTAATATGGCGACACCGACGGTGACGTTAATAACCCGATTAACTTATAACGTAATAAAATATCACGATACGCTCATAATTTTGTTATTGTTTTTTTAGCGTGACCTTACTTGACCTAGAGTAACCGAATCCGCTTTACTTTATCATAACCTTGCTCGACCTAACTTGATCTAACCTCACTGATCGTATTACGATACATTTCGAAATTATTTCTCGATCGATAAATTGTATTTCTTTGCCGTTCGAGAAGAGCCGAACCCACGCTAAGCTGCATTATGCAATAAACTCGGTCGGTAACAAAAAAAAAATTATAATCCAATTTTCTCACGCGTGCGTGAGTTTTTATGGATTTTTTTTCGTGACGATGTAAAACAGGTTTTCTCGGTAATGGGCGTCTTGTAGATCGATTGTTTATTAGATTGTCGAACGTATCTGAATAAGAGAAATTTTTATGATTGCCCAAGGCAAATTTGCTTGTTTGAGAAAATGTTGCGTTTGTACAATAACGTTCTGTGCCTTAGAAATACATTGTAGAGAAAATTTACATCTATCTCTTTCGCTTTCGTCGAACTTTCGCTCCCCCTTAAATCGGTTTTCTTTGAAGGCGTCGAAATCTCAAAACGATACGGAACCGCATCGTATAGAGAAATATATACCGGCGAGCCTCGTCGAGATAAACGGAGCCCATTATTACCAGAAGCGGAGCGAGATAGAGGACTTGGCTACCCTTCTCTTGTTTTAATCTTCTTTGAAAACACACACACAGTGAGAAAGAAGACGGGACAGGAAAGACCTTCTGTTCTTACTCTCTCGATTTCTTTTGAACCTGCAGCCTATTATCGTGGATATCGTCAAAACCGAAGCCTTATGTATACCCGAGGAGCAGCAGTGTTACGACCGAGAGAACAACTTTTCTTTCAGGCAGTAAAAAAAAGTAAAAGGGGATCGTTAAAGCAATATGAAAACTAAAGGGATTTGAAACTTAGCATACTGGGTGAATTGCAAAGACCCCTGTATTCTCGTATCAACACGCGCCGTTAGAGGTTATAGTTCGTCTTTGACGCAAGGCTAATAATCTAGATTCGTAATTTCTATAACACAAGACAATCGATCGAGATGAAACTCAGCCCACTCACTTTTTGCCACGATTTTGCGTTGGCCAAGCTGAATTTTATTGGAATCCGTCGATTCATACCGAAGAATTTACGAATTGCGTTTTCGAAGTGGTCGAATCGAGGAATGAGGTTATGTACGCTTGGCAACTTGGATAACTTTTCACGCCGCAGCTTTCACGATTAAATTCAAAGTGATCGAACTGTGGAATTCGTTATAACTGAATGTTGCATTCTTTGCAGCCGGGACCTACAAAATTACCGTTTTGAAAATAACTGTACATAACCTCAAACCTTCCTAGATAGCTTCTGGGTGTAATCACGGTAAACAATCAATACGCTTTCACATTTCTTTCTCTGAATAATTGTATAATATGAATTACTTGGTTTTTTAATAACGTATACTTATTATAATAATTATTTTTGCATTATGAGAATATAGGTAAACGAAGGATACTTAAAATAATTGTTATAACTATTGGTACACCCTGTATATCACAAATGCGTCAGCATTGTGTATCCATATTGTATACAATGAAATAGAGGCTCGGAGAGAAAGGGGAACAACCCGAGTAACACGATCTCTCGAACGTTGTAGATGGACGGATGATGGGTCCGTAATAGAGAGATGCGCGCGTTCTGCTACACGTTTACTCGTTCGGCTCTTCTCTTGTTAGTCAGACTCTTCAATCATCCCTCCAGCATTAAAATATACATGTGAGCCAGAGCCAAAACATAATCAGCGCACATTTTTTTTAAACACAATACGCTAATGGAGATTCGTAATAAATAGGCTATCTCATTTCATATTAATATTTCTTCCTATATTTTGGGTTTTCGCTACGTAATTTACCTTTAAGACACGTTTGCAAAAATATTCATAAAAACCGTATAATTTTTTTATGAATCGAATTGTAAAGACAATTTATTTATTAATCGAATTGTAAAGACGATTTTTTTATTAATCGAATTGTAAAGACGATTTTTTTATTAATCGAATTGTAAAGATGATTACGACTTTCGATCGCTATTTTCCATTTTGAATTTGGCGCGATCAACTTAGGCATTTAAAAACTGGTACTGGATGGATTGACCAAGACGACTCCGGCACAGCGCCAAAATTCGAGACGAAATGTAGTTTAACCACTTTTTGCCAGAAATCTGCGTTGGCTATGAGCTAAAATGCATCTCAATCCAGTGCGCCCTGTCGGGGAATTTATGAATCGCTTCTTCGAAATAGCCGGAGCGTGTAACATTGTATCTTACGAAGCTGTGTTGTGGGCCGGGGATCCCCCGAGTGCGAGAGAGACAGCTGGAAATTGCGATTCGTAAATTCCCGTCGCGCTGTACAAGCGACGATGATGAAATGTAGCTGAGCTACTACTCTTGCCACAATTCTGCATTGATCGAGACAATTTTCGCATCGATCGGTCACGTCCCGCCGGAGAATTCGCGAATCAAATTTTTGAAGTGGACGAAGTATGCAAGATGGCGTCTTAAGAAACTAATTCAAGACCTGATGTACGTTTCCACAATCATCGTATAAATAATATCTTTGTGACACTTAGCTACTTATCATTGTTATTGATAAAGGCACTAAATTATCATTAATAATTGAAAACAATTATGAATTATGTAAAGCTAAGAGATATTCTTCAAAAGAAAAAGTAAAAACGTTGAGGTTAGGAAGGCTTATACAGTAACATTATACATAATATTAATTACAAGTTACATCCATTCAAGTTTTCACTACAATAATCGATTGTCCCAAGATTGTTATCCACGATTTAACATATTTTCTTCATCTCCGCTAAATACTTTTCCATAAAGCACTGGCACGGATAATTCAATGAACCCAACCAACCAGTAGTCGAGTGGCGACTCGTCGCGATAAATCTCGATCACCAATGATCTATATCGTAATGGTGCCAATTCCTTTAGAATTTTTATTCGTCCACGAGATGGGAAAATAAAATATCCATTCCATTCGTCCTCTTCCACTCGTTGGATTGTTTTTTTTGGTTTTCTCGTACGTTCATGTATACACGAGCGACGCGATTGCATATTGCGGAATATACGACAGGAAGGATAGAAAAGCTGGTGCGTATATATAGTTTGACTGGTCTACGTGACGGTGCACAGAGCACAGAGTCACCCAACCACAGCACCCAACCACGGCTTGCTCTATATCTCCGAAGCGCACACTTGTTGAACGCGTGGTTTATCTTTGGCCATAGATCACTTAGGGTGTGTAGACGAGAGGCTACCTCCACCCCTTACACTCTCGTCCATCCTCTATCGTGGTTTGCCCCGTTCGTTTCTCTCTCTCTCTCTCTCTTGCTCTCGTTCTTTATGCCACCACCTCGATTGCACTCCCTCTGTGCGTTAACCTCGTCCTTGTACCTTCCGTATTCCATCAACCGGCGCATATTCTCCACCTACATTTTCCTGTAATTCTCAAAGTAGAATAAAAATGCACGTGGTTAAGACCTCCGGCCAGCTTGGTTGGTTGGAAAATGGCTGTATTGTTCAAAAATTCATAAACTCGAAACTGTCGAACGATATATTTTAATTTTTTAACACAAGATAAGAAAGGGCTTTAAGGGGGTAAATCCGAGTAGAGCACGAAAAAATAGGCATATTTTCTCGCGGGATTTTCTTTTTGGGTCAATGAAAGGTTTAATCAAAAATCTGAAAAGTAGGTTTTATATTGTTAGTAATGAAGTACAAAATGTAATTTTTTTAAAAACAAATATTTTAAAATGACGGCTCTTCAACATATTTCCGAAGGCGCTATTTTCGGAAGGGGAGGAAAGAAACCTTCCTTAATTCTTGACCTGGAACATAAAGCCGAAAATTTTTAGTTTCTATATAACATCAACTATAAAACCACGTAGGATTTTTTCGATATATTGATTTTTCGCAAAATGGTGCACGTTTTAAAAAAAGTTACAAATTTAACGCAAAAAACGTCATAAAATTGTGGATAAAACAAAAATTAAGCAATATTTCAAAAAACCCGTACGTGGCTCTATAGCTGATGTTATATAGAAACTAAAAAATTTCGGATTTATGTTTCAGGTTAAGAATTAAGGAAGGTTTCTTTCCTTCCCCTACCGAAAACAGCGGCTTCGGAAATATGCTGCAGGGCTGTCATTTTGAGATATTTGTTTTTGAAAAAATTATATTTTGTACTTCATTACTAACAATATAAAACCTACTTTACAGATTATCGATTAAACCTTTTATCGAGCCAGAAAAATCCCGAAAATATGCCTATTTTTTCGTGCTCTACTGTGATTTCCCCCCTTAAGAATTCGTCAAATATGAATTCCAGAATTGATTCTGTGATAAAGTACCATGTGATCTCTAGAAATCTCGTTACTCCATGATTCTAAGCACTTTACGACCCTAGTCATAGACACTAGAGTGAAGGAATATCACTTCGTCAGTGACAGAGGCAGAAAAAGCGTCCTCAAAAATAGAACACTTTAAAAGTGTCAGATTCTGCTACGTGTATCACTCTAATCAGACAAAATCAAGCAATATAGCAATATGCCCTACCGATGCAGCGACTCTGACCCAGTTCTGGATATTATAACTCCTTATTACTCGCTCGATCATTCTGCCAACAACGCGGCCAACGCCAGTGTAAAAGCAAAGTTTACAGATTTTTGATGTCACGTTGAACTTCGAAGATCCATAACACTCCGTGCAATCTTAGACATCCCGCTACCGCAGATACTTGGAAAGCCATTCAACTTTGAGAGATTAGTCACTTCGACAATCTGCTCACAGCGGGAAATCTAACCACCCCGGAAATCTAAAACAATCGTCACCATTCCGCTGCATTAGCCACGTTGTGATGTAGTATTCCATCATACAAGTTGGAAAACTATAAGAGTTGTCGAAGGTCACTTACCAAGGAGCTGCTGCACTTCTCTAGTGACGACTGGCGTCGTTGTGATGACACTTCCTGCTTAGATGAAGGACGCAGGATGACACAAACGTGGTACTAAAAACCGTGTTTCCATTTGTCCAGTAGTATTCTACTTTCGTATTTGTTGCGACATACCTTGATAACATCCAGCACAGGGCATTAATCTTCTTCGTGGATGTTAGAGGAAGGAGGCTGTACATTAATGAGGGAAAGCAGCTACAATCTTTCTTCTGATCATTCAAACTTTATCGAGGTAGAGGCTCTAGGAATATAAGATTGCGATTATTCCTCATAGGATTGTGTAAATCACGATGGTGCGAACTAGAGTCATCGATAATACCGCCAATCTGATTAAATACGTGTTCCTTTTTTATTGTTCTGCACGAGTTACACTCGTAATGCCTGTTTTTAGGACCCTATCTTTATCACGAATCTGGGACAACATCCTGAGTCGAAATTTTGGCCTCCGTTCACTCCAAATGTAAACTTTCTGCCACTCTGGAGGTTTAGATTTGGAGTGAACGGAGGCTACTGGAGGGTCAAAATTTCGATTCGGGATCACTGATGATGGGATCGAGGTATGTGGCTTTGAGTGATCGAGACGGGAAACGGAAAAACGGGCAGAAAGAACAATAGTTTGGACGTTAGAAGGTGTACAACTGGCGAACGAAGACGACATCATGACAGGAATGATAAAGAGGTCGAATCATGAGAGAATCTTGCACTATGATGTAATTTCAGATTCTTTCTCGAAGGACAACTCACAACGGGTGGGACTCGTTCCAAAGCTGTCAAGCTCTCCTTCTCTCAAGCGGGAAATACGTTCAGTTCGAAGACATCTTGGATCGAGTAACTAGTTCCGGAAGTGATTCCGAGTTCGTGATATAACCACTGAAACGTCATAGCAATTTATATCGTCCGATCTCCAGCGTGTTTTGCGCGATTGCTTCGTAGATGCGGCACGTTCGAGTAATTCAAAGTTTGCCAAAAGATTTCTGGGAGGAGAAAATGGAAGAGACCCAGACGAAAATCTCCATCAAATCTCATTGATTTTCCGACTTCTTGGACACTTCCGATCGACCAACTCCCTCCATCAGCTTCCTACGGTCCTTGCAACTTTCTTTGTTCGTACGTAGTTTACGTAAATCGCTACTTTCTTGGTTTTTCCAATCGCCGAAAGTCCGAACCCAATCAGATTGGCGCTGCACATACAATTTTCTTTCGGGTCCTCTCTGATCAGACAAGAGAATGCCGTGGACCAAACGGAAGCGAATGGAAGTGGAGAGGGAAGTTTCGGATGGCAAGAAAGAGTAAAAAATGCGACAAGTGAGGTTGGCGAAGATTCTGTTCCTTCTCTCTTTCTCTCTCTCTTTCTCTCTGCAGGCAATAGCGAGGGGCTTCCCATAATAGCGACTTGAATAATACAGAACGAAGGTAAAAAATGCTCTCGCGGTGTTACATTCTGCCCTATACCCCATTTCTTCCTGTGTCTTCGTTTCATGTTAAATTCATTTCCTACAAATACCCCGGGGAGTTAAGAAAATTTACCACGATTAACTTTTTCCCTCTTTCTCGTAGATTCCAAACGTTGAATACAGCAGTGATTCCTCGCGACTATACTAGAACAGAAAAGTTGTAAAGCCGTGTTTCGTGCCCGAGGGCGATGAGCTTTTCGAGGTTATATACTGCAACAATGGATTTTTGAGGTTCATCTATTTGTCCACTTATCCTTAACGTTGTTTTTAACATCGAAATTGAATAAGTCTTGGAAGGTTTCCAATGGGCTAAATTTAGTAATTACCTACATTAGGATTTTTTGTTGTAAATTATTAACGATGACGTTTATTCGCAACTAATAACGAACGTTAAAAAATTCCGTTATAAAAATCGTTTGAATTTAGCGAAATGTCAATAATGCATTGATTTTGTTAACGCGCTGCCATTGTTGCCACCTTGACACCGTTACTTTGTTGTCTACGAGTTATTTCAATGGCGGAGCTGATTTAAAAGAATCTTGCCTATTGTTATTTTAAGAAATTAACTTTCTGGTTTTGATGTAATTCACGAATATCTTACTCTGATCCGATCTTTCGATGCGCCTAATGATAAAGAGCGTGTTCGCAAATGGACTGACAGTACTGTCAGTACTGACGCTGTTTTTATTGAAAAATGGGCGTTCTGGTGTACTGACAGTCCTGTCGAAACTGCTAAATATGAACGCGTTTTCCAGCGCTGCCAGTATTGTACATACACATATATATATTTGTGAATCATAACCTCATCTGCTTAAATCAGAGCAACGAGTGCAAGAAATTGCCCAATAATTAATTTAATTGTTAATGAAATGTTAACCAAGAAGATGTTAATTTTTCAGACGACGCATAAATATTCAATTTTATTGTTTTATCTATTACGGAATGATAAAAAATATATTTGAAGCCCTATTAAATATAATATACCCATATCCCTTATTTAATTAATTGGAATAATTGTACACGGAACAAACGGAATTAAACAGACGTACACGGTGCCATATGCAATACTGACTCTGCACTATCTCGCTGCTGACATTCTTGACAGCCGGAAGTCAGCCATTCCCTAGGAACGATGTCTAACAAAATGGTAGTACGTTATAGTCTCGTCAGTCATACTGAATACCATTTTAGAATAGAAATCTAGTACTTACAGTACTGTCAGTCAAGTTCTGAAAACACTCAAAAACATCTTTCTAGGTATATGTAAGACGGAATAGATGGCGCGGAGCCGGAAGTCAGCCATTCCCTAGGAACGATGTCTGAGAAAATGGTAGTACGTTACAGTCTCGTCAGTCATACTGAAAACGATTTTAGAACAGAAATCTAGTACTTGCAGTGATGTCAGTCAAGTTCTGAAAACACTCAAAAAACATCCTTCTAGGAATATTTAAGACGAAAAATAGGTTACCTGATGGTAGATGGCGCTGTCAGCCATTCCCTACGAACGATGTCTGACAAAATGGTGCTATGCAATAGACTCGTCAGTCACACTGAAAACTATTTTAGAATAGAAATCTAATACTTACAGTACTGTCAGTCAAGTTCTGAAAACACTCAAAAACATCCTTCTAGGTATATTTAAGACGGAAAATAGATTAACTGGTGGTAGATGGCGCTGAGCACGTATCCAAAACTCGTCAAGCCGGTACACGCCGGGTATAAATTAGTTCTGATTAAAATCTCTGTCTCTCTCCCTCTCTCTCTCTCACCTCTTGCTCCTAATCCATCATAAATAACTCGGTACAGATGCGTGTGTAACATAGCATAGCATTACCTACGCCACCGAATGTACTAGCGTGGTTTATTATACGGGGGTGTGTGCAGTTCTAACACTGTACACTTCTATATATATATAACGACAAATATATATGTATATATTCGTTGCGGGGGTTGTTCGGTCCCCTAAATTATTTCGAAACGATTGTAACTTGTCCCCCAGACGTAACTCTCGGGCGAGAGCAGTCACGGTGGCTTTAGGTTTAGCCTTCGCAGCTGCAGGACGTTCGCCCATAACTATATGTATATACATATCCACACTCACACTTACACTCACAATCAGACACACACACACACATACACACATACATATGGGTGATTCAACAGAAAACTGAAACATTTTAGCTCTTCACCCTCTCACATTGAACGAAAATTTTGTTTATGCATTAGTCCAGTGTAAGAAAGGATACCTGACAATTTGTTTGGATTTTAGATCACGGTTTTAACTTCTTGATTCTCTCGTTATAATTATATATATATGATGTCTTAGGAGTATGTTCTAAATTTATTTTAGAAATCGAATGCGACTACCACACTTCCAGATGAAATAAGAACCGACACGATTATAATTTTCTTTTGAAAATTATCGAACATATCCGAAAAAGCTTATTTTTCGTCCTTTTACAGTTTTAGAAGATGGATAGTTCTTAGTAATAAGTATTTATAGCTTTATATAAAAAAAATATATGGGGCTTAAATATAAAACGTTGAATTGAAAAATATTAAAAAATTCCCTCATTAATGTAACAAATTTTTTGTTTGACTGTATTACACTATATCAATACGTAAACAAGCTTTTATCAAAATTTTGGCTAGACAATGTTAAAAAATCTCTAATAAGTAATTGAACGAACAAAATTAAAAAAAAATCATGTTTTTTTTTATCGTACGTTGACACGTAAAAAATGTCTAACCGAATTCAGGGTGGGGGTGAGAAGATGAATTGTCAGTTTTTTGTGGAATCGCCCATACGCAATTCCATTAAAGTATATGGCTCAAATGAATATCGTACGCGGAAGTACAATGCGTGTAACCGTCGTAACACAACCACTGCGTATAAATTGTGAGTTCGCCGTTGTTATAGCGTTTTTTTTCACGAGATTCTGAAAAAGAAAGGTAGGAGCGTTATAAAGACGAACCCTATAATATTTCTAGCCAACGACCCCTGAAAACTGACGTTTGCCCGCGCCTTAAGAAATTTCACGACCTCCGATTTATGTCAAATCTATGTGGGGTGTCTCTACCGTACGATGCTGGCAATTCAACCCATCTCCCCCTTTCGGCCATTGGCGCAATAATACTTTCGTTTTTTTTTGGAATTTTTTCCCCTTAAGTTTATTATCTCCATCTGTACGCAACAACGTGCTCGATATATTTTGGAAAACGAAAATGTTTTGGAGTGTATTTTTAACTCTGGAAAATCTTTGTAGGTTTTCATTTTCATAAACTTGTACCATCGGTCGGTAATGATTGAAAAATGTGGACAATTTTAATTTTTCGTAAACTTTGAAGATTTTAGTCGATAGTCTTTAAAGAGGTTCGACATATTCGAAAGCCTCGATCTGATCTTCTTTGCTTCAAATTGAGATTTCTTCAAAACTTTTCAATATTATTTGATGATTTTTTTAGTTTTGTTCGGAAAGACTTTATTGATAATTCTGTGTAGGATTTTTAAGGATATTGGAAATAGAACGATTTTGGGATCGGTTGAAAATCGAAAAACATTGGTTTGCAAAAATGTCTATTTTCATTGTACCTTTTCTCAGCAAAATACGTCCGATTTTGACCTTTTTTGTTGTGCGTGTATATTAAAGCGTTATAAACAATGTGTCGCGCCATTGTTTATAACGTTTCATATCGTTTTGAAATTTTGTTAAAATTTTTAACCACGTTTTTTTACCTTTAAATATTTTTCTCGAGTTTGAAACGTTTTTTTTTAATGGCTCGATACACTCTTCATTTGGATGTACTGGTTACGTCAATAAAAAAATATGCCGATACGATGAGTAGATTTCGAGGAAAGGTACATTATAGGTGAAAAAACACAATTTTTCAGGAAACACGATTTTCTGAAGAATTTTTAATGAACTGAAACGCTAACTTGCAAAAATTATTTAACATACTTCCACTGCTCAGAATTTCATGAAATTTGAACCACGTATCAAGAAAGATGTGTACTGTCAGAAAAAAATTCAAAAATGCACTTTTTGACGCTGCAATATGTCGAACCTCCTTAATCTCGCTAACGAAACTATTTATCTCCTTACAATTTTGCGCGAGCAATCGAAGTTCGATAGGGAACAAAATTAAAAATTTTATCACGTGGATAGATACATTTATTCGAAAAATAACAAATTTTATAAAACGCGACAGGCTTTAGCGATCGGGACGTAAATGCTTACAAACTGAGACGATCGACCGGTCGAATTTTGACCAAAATTTCTGCGAAATCTAATAACTTATGACATTTAAAAAAATAATATTAATCTTCGGGCAGGAAGAATTTGCTATCGAGAAACAAAATGAAGAACATTTTTGACGAAAGCAAAGTTCTCTTCCCGAAGAAGAGAAAAAAACCGGGCTCCATCTTTCCTTCAGCCACGCTCTTGCGTATAAATAACACCGCGGGGTTATTTTCTCATACAGTCGCGCGGTTCCTAGTCATTCAACACGCGTTTGCGCGGGGGTCGTGAACTCGTCACGCAATACACGCTCGCCCTCTCTCTCTCTCTCTCTCTCTCTCTCTCTCTCTCTCTCTCTCTCTTTCTCTCTCTCTCTTTCTCTCTCTCTCTCTTTCCTCGCGTACGAATCCCCAACGGGCCTTTAATATTAACGAACAAGTTAGTGGGATGCCCTGTGGATACGCGAGCGCCACGTACAGTAGAAGGCTATGGGGTTTGAGGAGAGACGGAACCGCGATGGTTTCAACGTACCCCGTGCCACCATCCTCAAGCGCCACCTACTATCGTTTCGAATAAACGTCTACATTCCGCATCTGGACCCTCTCGTTCAAACCTCGTTTTGGGAGAGTACCCATCGCCTGTTTTCCTCGCCCCCCCCCCTTCCATCTTGGATTCACGACGAATAATAGAAGAATATTACAAGAGGGGTTCGCGAGTTTATCGCTCACATGTTTTTTTTACTGGAAAATGGCCCCTGTACGCTTACAGGAAAATCCGAAAAGACACGACCGATCGCGGATTGTGTCAATGATTCTCATTTTTCCATGTTTTTTTGGAATTTTTCTAACGTAAATTTAGTCGTAGGTGTAAAGTTGTATGCGAGTTTAACGTAGTCCTATCGTTACAGCGTTTACGTTGGATTTCACTGAAAATTTGCAGAAACGTTCTTTGATGTCATATGTATATGTGTGTAAAATTTCAGGGGCCTTTATCGACTCAGAAATCACGATATTTATTCTTGAAAATCGTCACTTTTCGCAATCTCTTATAAGAGCCTGTGTTAAATATCGCAACATTATACAACGAGTATCTCGATCATTTGGTCGATGAAGCCTGTTGAAGTTTTGCACACATTTTTATATGACATCAAAGAAGCTTCGATTAGTTTTTATAACAAATCTTATGGAAAACAAAATTCATGATTTTGTTTATTATATAACA
>JAPYZT010003955.1:0-11292 GCA_030522965.1 Tryphoninae sp. A BG-2022a | reverse complement strand
TTCAAATATTTCCCGGTGATTTTTTGGACGATCGTCGATCTTGTATGCAAAGTAAGCCTTTCACGACTAGATTTTGATCCTTCGTCGGTGGCAAAGTAATTTTGCACAATCGAGATTCTACGAGAAATTTTTTCAATTTTCAAATTACTCTGTGAATAGAAATTGTATTTCCTGTATATTTTTGTACCGTCGATGTTTTCTCAACGACGAGACACTCCCAATAAACGGTACAAATGCAACTGTATTTCGAGTACGTAAGTGCCGCGCGATGAGATCTGGGTCAAGCTTCTAACTTTCCAGCGGCAGTTGTGTAGGAAAAAAAGATGAACAAAAAAATTGTGAGCGTTCGAGCGCGCAGGAAACGGGTCGACCAAGTCCGAGAGCAAAAAATTATATAGCGGTAGAGAGAGAGTTGCAACGGGTCAACCCTTTTCACCGAGCAATTCATCCCTCTGCAAGTGACCATCGATCGCGAGTCAAGGGAAGAAAAAAATTGGAAAACGGTCAACGGTAACTTTCTAATTCGATTTTGGTCCTTGTGTAAATTTCTCGGCAGTCTCGTCGAAGCTCAGTTCGTGACTAGTGCGGCAAAATTTGCCTTGTGTAAAAGTGTGTTCTCTAATTATTAAATATTTACAAAAACAAAGCAATAAAGTATAACACGATTGATAATATTGCAGTGCAATAATGCTTAGCAGTTTAATAGTGCAGTGCCGCATTGGATTGAAAAAATATAATAACGTAACAAATAAACTATAAATGCAGTGTAAAATCAGTAAAATGTGATTTTTATTAATGAAATGCACCGAACAAAAATGATTTTACCGAATTTGTGTCATTGGGTACGTTATTAAATCGACCGACAAAAACCCCTTTTTTTTTCATCATCGAACTAATCCAATGCTGAACGGCCAATAATTCAAGAATTAAATCCTACGAAATTCAGAGTCGATATCCCTGCGTTCCCCCAAATGCATAAAAACCATATATTCGAATATTTTCGACGATAATATTCTTAAAAAAAAGTGCTCGACCCGTTTCCAGAGAGCGAGAAAGAACGGGGGAATCGAAATGGACGACAAAATCCACCTACCGGTGAATCCATCCACCACTCCAGGCCCTAAAAAAGGCTCTTTCTCATTCCAACTGAAAAAACCCCCGCCCACATTGAAACCTTCGTTCTTTCATTCGAGAACTCGACATATAGGGAACCTCTCTCTTTCGTTTCTTCGTCTACACATACATACTTATATCTACACAAACGCAAACACACATATACAAAAAAAGAATCCTTGGATGTACATTATGCCGGCACATTTACCTTTGACTCATTCTCGCAGCATCGGCAAATCCACCCGAGCATAGCAAATGCAAACATAGCTCCTACGTATATCGTCGTCCACTACATAAACTCATATACCTCCCCCTCCCCCACCCCGCTCGCTTTCCCCCGACCTTATCACCCTCTTACTCGTCACCCTTTCTTCGTCCTTATATACATATAGGTATGTATAAAGTGTACCAGTACGGACGACTGAGTGAGCGCAAACAACTTGGTAAACCGTCCTCGAGGCCTATATAACCCCCTGGAACGTTCGTCTTTCCCTTCTCCCTCTTCTCGTTATTTTCCGTCCGGCAGATTGAATTTCGTCTCGGAGTTCGTCCGGACTTGATGGACTCGCTGTGGGGGTGGCTGTCGAGCTTTTCTCTCTTTCTTTATGTTTTACTCTGTCTGTTTGTCTCTCTCTCTCTCTCTCTCTCTCTCTCTCTTTCTCTCTCTCTCTTTCTCCGAGCTATAGAGACCAGAAGAGTTTGCCGGACCCGCCCGACAAGGGGGTGGGTTGCGCAGAGGACGAATGGAGGGTTGGTATCGCGTACTATAAACTGTTATATATATGACATCAGCCAGCTATCCATATATATACGACTAGTTTGCTAGCAAATAGCGAATGGTCTACAGAAGGAGAGAGCCGACTGAGCGAGTGAAACGTAGCGAAGCGTACTCTTTCGGTGGATTACGCTGGTCCCTGGTACTCTTGCTGCTGCCGTTGCTGCTGGAAAAAGCTCCATATACGCACTCGGGACAGTGGGAACGGATCGTTTGCTTTTATTTAGGCTTTTGGCCTTTTCCGTTGCTTTCACTGTAACATTTATACCTACATATATATATCGCCTTTCTCTTCATTCACACACATACACACACACGTATATATGTATACATACGTATGTATATCAAACCTCCCCTTTGGTAGAGATTGTTCTGTATACCGCATATAGCACATTTATTGTCTATATATACCTCTATAACGGTGGGAAATGTATAATACTTCTTTATCTCAGAGCGTTCTCTTTGTGTCGATATATATAAGATGAAAAAGTTTTTTTTCCATCCCTCTCTTTATTCGTATAAAGTACGTGGTGTTTGTTGTCTGTATATATGTACTTATATATATATATATATATATATATATATAGATATATATGTTACCTTGAGAATTTAGGTATAGTCCGCTCGGCAATTCCATTAGGAGGCGGACGAACGAGAGAGCCAACGTTAAGAGAGAAACACGGCATGAGAGCGCCCGTGCGGAGGCAGAGAGGGGTGGAAGAACTATCCGAGAGCTCGAATCGTATTCGCCGACGTGAGCTAGGGACCAAATTGAGACGTCGACGAGAATGGGAGATAGAGGGATGTATATATATATATATTTAAAGGAGAAAGCTGCTAGGATGAGGGCAAGGGAGAATGAAGGGAGTATATAGCGCACCGAGAAAGACGGAACTGTATAACCCCCTTTCGCGAGATTCGAGTCTGCGCGAGAGGGTGCAAACTCTGTATCGAAAGGTATATATATGTTCAGAGATATATAGACAGAATTTTTATTTTCTTTTTATCCGAATGATCAACAATTTTTCTTATTTGGATTTTATTCGCTCGAATTTATAATTGTTCGTTGAATCGTTTTTGATAAAACTACCCTTGATTTCATACTAGAATCGTCTATGCAGGGATGAAATAATTTTTCACTTGGATAAAAAGATTTTGAAAAAAACTACCCCTTCTCGCTTCTGAATATAAATTGATGAAAATCAAAATTTTCAATCCTCTTTGATAATCCAACAGATTTTTATAACCTTACGACTTCTTAAATCATGACGATTTTCATTTATTTCTATAAATGTAATTATTCACATAAACAATATTTAATAAATCGCGTTTAACTTCGTCCAAATCGCTCCAACTTATTTTTCTCGGTATGAACGCAGCGGGTTGGGCGAAACCAAGCAGTGATTCGCTATACACGAGACAAAAACGTCTTCATCCTCTCTCCCTCTTTCGAATCTTCCAAAACCACCCCCCACCACTATTTCCCATCTCTGTCCTGTATGTTTTTTTTTGCCATTTCTTTTCTTTTTTTTTCGTTTCCATTTCTCGATCTCACGAAAAAGCTCTCGTCTCTTCTGGCATCGGGACGAAGCGTGTGGGATCTCTATTCTTAGAAATCGTCCTCCACTCGCGCAACAAAATACCCGTATTTACAATGTTGATGGTCACAGAGGCGTTTAAAATTTAAACCCTAATATACTGGCGGACCTCGTCTTCTTTTCTCTCCCTCTCTTTCTCATTCTCGCGGCTCGCCATTTGCCGCTGCTACATCTTGGACAACGGGAAATTTCAGACTCGCGCGCTCTTTCTCGCGCGCGCACATTATTTGCAAGAATGTATTCGAGTATTTAATACGTTTCGGCGCATAAATTGACGACTATATGGGGCATTATGAGGGAAGTAGGAGGAGCGAGAGGGGCGTTCGCGAGAGGATTCACAGTGAGGACGCAAACAGATAAAAGAGAGAGAGAGAGAGAGAGAGAGAGAGAGAGGGAGAGAGAGAAATTGTATAAGTAAAGAAGAAAGAAAAAGCAGGAGGTTAAAAACGAGACGAGAATAAAGATACGAAGAAGCGTAAGAGGGAGAAATGGTTGCTTGGACCGCCCGGGACTCTCTCGATTTCGTGGCACGCTCGAATCACGCGTCGAATCCTCGTTCTCGGTTCTCCTCGCTTCGTCATTCGAAAGCATCGAAGGATCCGACATTTTTTTCTCGCTTCGGGCAAAAAAATTAGTAGATTCTCTCTAATGCTAAGAATGTAAGTTTAAAGAAAGAGAGCTCAGAGGCCTTGCAAACTTTTTGGTCCATCGTTCGAGGAAGCCTCGAGTTTATTCATTTTCTTCGACCCAACAGCCTCCATTTCGCTCTCGTCATCTCTCTTTTCTTTAATTTTTTCTCGCTTCCTCTTAATGCCTATAAGCTAGCTAATACCTCGTGTGATTAGTCTGGAAGTTATTAATAGACAGACATTTTTTCTAACGGAAAGAGAAAGGAATTCTTGATTCTCGCCGGCGGAGTCGCAATGGCGGCGATCCTTTGACTCATTCGCGATCAGCAAACTTTCGTATTTTACCGCGATAAACATTATACCAAGAAACAAATAAATTAATGAACAAATATAAATTATCGTCGATATCAAAAATATACAATTCAGCTTCGATATTATATTTTTCTAATTCCGAGATATTATTTTCGATCGAAAGGAATCAATTTTGTCTCGAAGATATATCAAGATACGCACCGGATGATTTTTCTCGTGAAATGGACAATGAACGAAACGTCGCGAGTCGCGTTCTCACGAACTTTCGCTGTTGACTCAGCTGTAAAGTGGATTAAGTACCACAACATAATTATCATCGGTGTGTAATTTTGATCGGTGTTTCTTAAAAAAAAAAAAAAATGAAGATAAAAATATTCCGTTTCTTTCCGTAGCGATGAAAAGTGGAGTTTAACGAAGTATCTCGATTGGGCCAGGATCCTTTTGAGTTTTTTCACCGTGTCTGACTCGCGAGACTGATTCGTTTAATTCGTCTATAATTACCCGAAGAAAAATAATAACAACAATAAGAGCGCTGCGATTTGGTAGACGCGGCCGCGTTCGCAAAATGCTTCTCGCCGCTATGAGAAAGCCGTCGATCTTAGATTGTGCGCGAAGTTACAGTAGAATAGACAACTGACGGTACGAGATTTCGTCTCGCTGGACAATCGTTTGATAAAAATCGTCCGAGCATGATGGTACTCTAGTTTTTAAGTAAACGATGAGAGAAAACAAAATGAGAACGTTGTGAAGGGCTGAGTGAAGTGCTTCGCAACCCTCGAATATAAACACGATCCTCGCCTGGCGAATCTTCCCGCAAAATTCATTTTATTAAATATTTGATCCAATAACAATTGAAACGAATAATTCGAAAAATAATTTAATACGTATATTAACGTGTAATTTACAAAATATTGATTCAATTAATTAAATTAATACTTAATTAATTCAACAGGCACTTCAATCTGTCATTTATAATTTATTTTACATCTAAACAAAGGTAATAATTATAATTCTATAATTTCCGATGATTCACGGGTATCATTAATTTTAATCATGCGTTAAAAAATTTTAATCGAAGATTATACATCGACATTTCTCGTCCAGTGTCCATTCTGCTCCGTGGTCGAAGAAGTATGCTCGTAGTATCTTCCTCGGTGAAAAAGTTCTCGTTGCACCTTGGCGATCAGAGGGCGCCACTGAACAGTGTCGTTTCTTCGCCGACCTTGCTATATATACGTACGTACCTTTACCAATGGAATTTCATCCATACTGTAACGTACCTACGAGCGTACACATAGCGCAGCCCCTCTCGTTTCTCCTCTCGCGCCCATTCCGCGTGCTGCGTTACTTCTTTCGATCGAGGGGAGTAGACACGACGGTGCGCATGGAAAGCTTAGTGCAAAAAGGCATGAGGAGGTAGGGGGAGGAGGGTTGAACGAGTGCGAGTAAGAGATAGTGGAAAAAAAATTGAGAGAAGAAGGGTCGAGAAAGGTGGATACTGGATACACGTACGAAGAGGGGTGGTACACGAAACTGTACGTAAGCATCGAACCCCCCCCCCCCCGATCTCCCTACTACCCCTAAGGAACCCTTTCGGCGGTGTGAGACGCATCAACCCTCAACCCCCATTCGCCCGGAACTCCTTTCGCGTTCTTGCGCAAACCGATACGCCCAAGACTGGTCTCTCCCCTAAACCCTACCATCGACATTGTCCAAGAGACTGCTCCCTCAATTTTTCATCATCTAAGAACAATCGCCGTCTCTAGTGCCTGAGACTCGGGGTAAACAAGTTTCAATTTTTTACATTATTCTCAAGGACGATGCAAGGTCTTGAATAAAGTAATACTATCGTATTCTTGCTTTCAAGGACGTTTCAAAGACAATTCATAATTCGTTGCCACGAGGGTGTTTCTCGTGGATGATTATTTAATAAAATTGTGTTAATTACATCGTAGAATGATGAACTAACTTAAACAAAAGTTCTGAAGGGCACGTAAAGGACGTCGGTACGGGTAAAGTTAAAAGAGCGAAAAGTTCCGGTGGCGGTGGTAACAGAAGGTTATGGAACATCTAGAGGGGAGACGTGCGGGATATATGGATGCTGCTGGTGCAGCAGCAACAGCATCGGCAGTAGTAACGTCGCGAAGCGTGAGAGGGGAAGTGACGAGCGGAAGTCAGGGCGCGGCATGAGGACTGCGGGAGAATCGCAATACGCGAATACATGCATATGTGTCGATACGTACAGATATATAGGAAGATATACGAAGCGCAGCATAGCGCAGCGGCGTCGATGGAGAGGCGAGGGAGAGAGAAAGAGAGCGAGCGAACGAGAGGGAGAGAAAGAGAACGACGCGGAGGAGAAGGAGGAAAGAGAGAACGCGCGGCGAAGGAGGTGGAGGAGGAAGAGGAGGAGGAGAGGGTGTTCGCAAAGTGTCCCTAAAACTTTTACAATCGCTCGCTCGGCTCGCTCGGTTCGCCCGGCTCGTCGGGCTCTCCGCGGCTAGGGCTATGCTTGATGGCGTATCTTCCAATGTGAGTTGCCCATAATACTAAGATGTACGGCTGCGCCGGTAGGGGTCCGTTGCTGACGCCACCGCCGCCGCCAACGCTGCTACCACCGTCGCAGCACCTCTCGTTCCTCGTTCCGTTCGTTCGTTCGTTTGCACGCTCTCTCGCATCTCGTTTCGTTCTCTCGTTCACCGGGTCTCCATATCCCCACGTTCGAAATATCGGCGTTTTTCTTATTCGCCGGCTACGTACGTAGACTATCGTATCGTGAAACGGGAATTTTTCATCGTCGCGTAATTTGCCTTCTTTATTTTCCCGCGGGAGAGGTAGAGCGAAAGAAAAACAGGAAGGTGGCGCGAGAAACGTATAAACGATTAAAAAAAAAATTCATTTCTGATTTTTTTCTCCGGGCTCGTTCTTGCGTAAAAAGTTTCGCTTCTTTTCATTTTTGCTGTCGATTATAGTGCGTTACGCAAATTTTACTTATCGAGATAAATACGTTGTTATTATCGTCATTATCGTCGCGTCGATGCCGCGGGTGAACCCGGCCGGGAAGATGAGCGGAAAAAAAGAAAAATTCTCCGGAGATAAGGCGAGGGCGCGCGTGGCTGTACCGCGATCGTTCTCTTTCCCTCTCGCGCACGAGCTTCGCTCTTTTTTCTCTCTCGTTCGTGTGTGCCCGCCGGCTTCGCCGTTGCTGCTGCTGCCGCCGCCACTCGCCAATCCATCGAGTCTAGTCAACCACTGGTGTCGTGTCATGGCCGCCGGAGATATCTCCTCCGCGCCTTTCCCGTCGTTTTCTCGCTGCTCGTTGCCCTTTCTCGCTCGTCTTTTGCACCTTAATCGCGCCCTCGATGACAGCGATAATGCGCGATGTGGAACATCCAAAAAGACAAAACGAAATCAAGAAAAAAAAAACAAAGCAAAACAAGACAAACTCCGCTGTCACACACTCGGGGCAGGTTCGTTCGTTGTTTTTGTTCTTTCAATTTTGCCCACATGCATTTCCGTTGCGTCTACGCGGAACGTCATCGAGCGAACGAACAGGACGAAGGAAACAAAATTAAATCGTTCGAAAACAGTGTCCCCTACCCGTGGACTTCGCGACGTATCGAAACGTTCGTTACCGACAGCACAGTCTCGCGATTAAATCGCGACAAACGAGACACCCATCGTCGTACATGTGGCTTGTGCATATTTGCTTCTGGCGAACCCCCAAAGGCGTGTGCACGTGTTCATTCTCTCGCGGTATCCGCGCTCCTGTGTGCATGTTCCTCCACTCGTATGTGTCAACGTTTACGCGTGTGCCCGTCCGTGCGTTCACCAACACAGAGGTCGTGTGTCGACGGCGGCCTCTCTCGGACCGCGAGAGTCTCGTACGCACACGAGTTCGCATCTCATCGTACCGTGGACGTGTTCCATTCTTCTCTTAACATCTTCTTGTCGTCACTTTATATTTTGTCTTCATTCAGCGGTAATGACAACGTTGTCACGGACATTCTTCTATCTCTCTGTCACGACGATTAACGTTATTGTAACTGTTTATTTAAATACACGGTAATTAATAACCTCAAAACGTATTTTGTCTTTTTACAGCTACGACGGTCACGTGACGTAGGACTGCCCGAAAGAGTTCAAAGGTCGCTTCCATCTTACATCGCGACGCGCACGAACGTGACTGATGTTTTGTCCCGTGTTGATATCGATTGGAGTTCTGGCGAGCCTCGTGTTCTTAAAGGCTCTCTATCTGTCTCTCTCTCTCTGTCTCTGTCTCTCTCTCTCTCTCGTTTTTCGCGTATTGAGTTTTATTGTTTATTTTCGATCGGTTAATTTTGTTTAATAACGCGGGATTTGCTCGAGTGTTGGTGCGCGAGAGGTGTGTTATGATTGGTTCTGTGATGAGATACGAGGACGACCAGGAACGATAGGGATGTTCGACTACGTGGGACGGAAAGGATGGAGACGAATGGCGAGCTGGCCGGTGAGTCTGAATAATTTTTCATGTTTATGATAGATTGCTTCTTGTCTCGTTGTGTTCGTGCTTCATTCACGTACTTAAAAAAAACATTCAACAATCTTGTTTCGAACATTAGTCATGAAGTTCCTATAACCTCTCAAATATTGTCGAACCTAACCTCAAATAGCGGTTTTGCAAGATGCAGCTTTCGCAAGCTGTAATGTCAGAAGCTTATTTAAGGTTAGGTTGGTATACTTTCTCATTTCACAAGAATTCTTGCCGGGTTTATTTTGATTCATGATTCCTAGAAAAAGTGAGGTTATACGGGGCGCATGAGAGAAAATGTTCGCGGTAAAATGTAGCGGGTATCCCGTAGCTTTTTGTTCGAGGATTTCACAGTCGAGGGTCATTGCGAGATTCTCGTCGTAAATTAGAAGATCTAGAAGCGTATATGCAAGGTATAAGAAGTGAAGAGAGAAAGTAGGAGAACCAACAGTCGTATATTTATGTAGATTGTTTTCGCTTGTATTTACGTGTTTACAAGAGCTTAGATTAGAGAGAATAGTAGATAGAGCAACAGGAGGGTGAGCATTTAGTACGAGAGAAAGGAAGAGAGAGAGAGCGAGAGAGAGAGAGAAAGAGAGAGAGAGAGAGAGAGAGAGAGAGATGAGATAGATCTTTACTCCGAAGTGCCTTGATATCTCTCGAGGCTACAGGTCGAGAAAGGGAGAGAGAAAGAAAGAGACTCATCGATTATTGCTTTGTTAGGTTAGGTTAGTCCTTCCGACTCTCCATCCTGTTCTCACTCACTCAATGTACTCGACCTTCCTCCTTGGCTGGAGGGCAGACGCAAATAATACTTCAACAAAAAAAAGTTCACCCGAAATCTTTTCCAACGAACATAAAATGTACACGCGACCGCTGTATTCGTCGCCCATGGTAGAAAATAAAATATCTCGCGGGAAAATTAATCGGCCCAATTTAAAAATACTTCAGCCAACTGCGAGGTTCAAGTTTGAAGGTCACCCAAGGTTTTCGAGCAAATTCTTCACTCGGGCTTCTTTTTCTACAGCTAGAAACTGTCGTATGGACAAATTAGCGAAATTAATTAGAGAAATTAATAGAGACGATTAAAAACAAAGAAGCTTGTAAATTCTCCTTGATAATTAGACCTCCCCTAGTGTCGTCGCGAGATATTCTCGCGTCCATTTCGTTCATGAGATTTTCCGTCCGGGTTTCGGCAAACGTAGGTACGTCGAACAATTAATTAGCGTTATTTTAGCGAGACACGAAAAGGAATGAAGATAAAGAGAGAGGGAGAGAGGGATAATAAGAGGCAGAGAGGAATCTCATCGAATTCCACGAGAAGAAGAGACTGCGAGCATGAAGCGCCGGGCGAGGCTGCGAAAACCCCGTGGCGCGTTCTCCGTTTTCTCGCTCTCTCTGCCTCGACGGTGTATAGTCGATGGTTTCGTGGAGGGGATTCTTGCATGGCTATCGATTGGAGCGCTGCTCGTAAAAAGTCCCTGGGACGCCCATCGTCGAGACGACGACGCCGACATCGACGCTTCTCTCTCTCTCTCTCTCTCTCTCTCTCTCCTCGACACATAAACCCCTCGGCGATACATCTGTGTTCACATGTGTGTGTGTTTGTGTACGACGTTTCACACATGCGAACGTATATTTATGTTGCGCACCAGCGCCATGCGCTTTTCTTCTCGTGCAAGCTCCTCTCGATACACCGATAAGAATTCACTCGCTACGTGTGTACCTCTGCGTAATACACCGTCGAATTTATCTTTTATCAACTCGCTCCTCTTCCTCGATCATCGATTATCGGCGATGAAAGACTTTTCGTCATTGATATAGGAAAAAAAAGAAATTCACGATTATCGCCCGACGCTTCTCGTATGAGAATTTATTTTTCTTTCCGGATTTAAAGAGATATTTTATTCATCAAATGTCGATAGATTTGGGATTAAAATTTTCGAATTGGTAGCGAGAATTTATCAGAGGATTGTTGTAATTTTATGTTATTTAAATATTTGTCATTTTTGTTTAAATTAATTTTATTCTCGGATCAATGTTTTGAGATTATTATCATTTTTCTTATTATGCTATTTTTTTTAATACATTGTTTATTACTTCAAGGTTTTGCATTATTTTTATCGATAACATTTAATATTTATTTTTTCTGGTGGTGTTATTGTTTGCAATTTTATGATCGTATTATTATTTTGCATTGTTTGAAAACATTTGTCAAGCGTGTCAAATGTCTATAGATATAGAATAAAAAATTTCGAATTGGTAGCGAGTATTTATCAGAAGCGCGATGAAAATTATTGTATTTTTAAATTATTTAAATATTTGTAATTTTTGTTTAAATTAATTTTATTTTCG
>JAPYZT010003954.1:0-11295 GCA_030522965.1 Tryphoninae sp. A BG-2022a | reverse complement strand
GGCTTTGCCGTACAAGATTGTGAGCTTTTATGTTGCCTTCGATGCCACTGTTTGATTCCAAGGGTGGAAAATCATCGACAAGAGTTTCGATAATTGTCAAAACTGGAATTTAAATTGTATCGACTCACAGAAAATTCTAGGTCGAGCTTTTATCCTCCGTTATGTTTATTCACATGGCTAGGGGTTGGTGGGAAAGTGAGGAAGGGTGGTTTGGTACTAATGGAGGTGTTTCAAACGTATGGCAAGTCCGGAGTTTATATAGCACAGTTCCATTTCCCCCTGATCCGGCGCTACTGTAACAACCCCCGATGTATTCTCGAACATCCGTACACGTCCGAGGTGGTACATTCGCTTCGAGCTTTTATTTATAACGAAAGCTGGGCCGGCGTACAATTTCCCAGGCAGCCCAGGAGAGAAGCTTGATCGATGGTTGAATCGCCGCAGCTCGAGATAGCGAATGCGAATGGGCCCGGGAACTGGGAAACGACCCGGAGGCACAGGAAATAAAAAAAAACGTCCTGCGAGAGGATAACCGTTTCTCCAACGCGATAAGCGTCTTACGTTCGAATCCCAGGTTGGGGCTTAAGTCGCGATACGTTCTAGCCATCTAGCTCTCATTATCTTCCTTCCTGTGTCCCATCCTTTCTCCTTGTTTCATCCTTGTCACGATGAATTATTTCCCAAAGACTCGTAACCAATCTGAAAAAATCGTGGAGCTTAATGAATCTTCTGGATAAAGAATTCAACATGGTTCAAGGTCATTCAGGATATTTCTTTTCTCTTGGATATTGGGATTCGAAAATTGTCCTGGAACTATTTTCTAAAAGCTGGAGGACCTTAGAGCGAGATCCTGCGACGTCGAACGAGCCACTTTGAGAGATGAGCTTAAACAATCGAATAGTTCGTACGTCTCGTGAAGTGAACTCTAATTGGAATCTTCGGGATTAGTTCGTGAACGTTACGCTCTCGATTTTACGTACCAAATGAGATTTGGCTTAAGCTTTCGTGATTCCCCAGGAACTACCTATCCTCGTGGTAAGCTCGTCATTCGTTCGTTGGGAAAAGCTCTGTGACTGTGGGTTTCTAGTGAACCTCCTTATTACCAATTCCATCTTCGTGCTGCAAGTAAACGATTCAAAATTCTATAAACAACATGTTTGACAAATTTCATTGTTAAATATCGAATTTAATTACCTTTGGAAGATTCTGGTGGAAATTTTTGGAAATGGTTCTAGGAAAAGCTCGTTTTCTGGCGTCCAAAGTTCGATATCCTTTCGACTAGGATATTTTTCCAACCCTTGGTTTTCCTCCCTTCGTTTTGATATAAAGAGATGTTTCGCAACATCGTCAGGGTGTGAAAAACAACCTGAGTGTATTTCTCAGTGGCGAGACCGATCTTGCTGTAAGAGAGACTCAACAAAAGGTAGGAGTCACGACAATGGCTCGGTATGTGGTGACGACAATGCCTTGGGAACAGTCACGTCCAGCTCTCTAATCCTTTATAATCCTGAAAAACTGCCGAGGATTACAGAGTTACGAAAAATCTCTGGACTCGTCCCTGGAGGAGAGAAACTCTCAGACGGCGTAGAATCTCGTCTTACTGTCATCCTTAGTGCGTAGAAGGATCCTTAAACCATCTCGTGAACTACCTGGAAGCCATCTTGAATTTCTCATCCCTCAAGAAGATTGTTGACATTTTAATATTGTTTTTTCTTTTTCAGAAAATTGAACAATGTTTATTCTTTTCGACTATTAGATGTCCATGGAAATGGAACATAAATTTGTAAACGAATGTGTTACGTCATGGATTTGAGGGAGAATTGAAATTCGACACGTACGAAAAGCAATTTAATCGCGTTGACGTTTAATTTCGTCGTTCGTCGATTTGCTAATGGCAGACTCGACGAATCGACTCGTACGAGCGAGGGAGGGTAAAGAGGGAATAAATTCACCCCTGCACAAACGCGGAAATGCATTAACGCAAAAGCTCGAATTTGCTTTGATAACTATTAATCGTTAAAAAAAATCTAGTAAAGAATATAAAATTGTACAGAGAACGAGAAATTGAATTTAATTTCTCACAATTGTTTCAAGTTTTTATTACTCACGAACTAGAAATAATACGTTTTGGTCAAGTTTTATTTGAAAAAGAAAAAAATCCGTCGATTCTATCCCTTATTTAAATCGAACGACCAGCACCACATTGGTGGAGGATGGTCGCGTTTCATCGACGAAACAGAAAACGAATAGCTTTAGAAAAATATTCATGGAAATTGTAATGAAAACAGTTTCATTCGCAGGTGGGGTAAAAAAGAAGAAAAAAAATCATCCCCCTTCGGCGTTGTACCCTTGCAACGACCTCTTGGTCCCTTCACATTTTCCTCTCGTTTGTTTTTTTCTTAATCTTTGCTCACAATTCTTATCCCCGATGAGATTATTCTCGTATCAACGACTCGACCAACCCCTGTTCTACTTTTATCACCCAGTGAAGAAACAGCCCCCTTAGCGATTGTAGTAAAAACTCATAAAGACATAATTTTCTCATTCCATCTTCCTCTGGACGTAGCAGAGGGATGAAACAAAAATGTCAACGTTCCAACGTTGTAATGTTGCAGAACAATTTTTCAACCCCCTCTGCAACCCCTGGGACAATAAAAAAAAATATAAAGTATTTCGCGATAGTGTGTGACGATTCGTTTCGAAGCTGGAGAAAATAGGGGTGAAAACCTCCCTCGACGAGTGGATGGACTTGATGTCTAGGAGAGAATAAAGCTCGTGGAATGACGACAGGGGTAGTTTGCATTTCGTATCCGCGAGCCTCTTTGTCCATGCTCCAACATAGTGGCCTTGGTGTTTCGTCTATGAGATGGGGGTTGCTGAGGGGGATGCAAAGTGGACAAACAGTTGAAACACAGAGCTTGTGCGTCATTCCGGTTCCCTCGATTCAGGACCACGACTGTGCTGGAAAGAGTCCCGAGGAGGCAGCGTGTATGCAACGACAGTAATGGCATATCTCGTTCCGTTAGGTACAAACGTTGTACAAACATCCAGCTATGCTCGTTTCGAACGCATTTCTGCCCGATAGGCGAACCCACGTATATGTACTTTTTAATTGTATGAGAACATCAAAAGCTTCATGAGGAAAATTTTCCTCCAAGCTACGTAACACAAACACAAATTGTTTACATCCGAACATTTGTGATAAAATCGAAACAAAGAAAACTTTTTATAAACATAATTTTTTTTAATTATTCATGATAATTCGGTGTAATCGAGGGATGAAATTCGTCGAGAGAGGGTTGAAATTTGAAGAATTTCTAGGAGAAACGTTTCGCCAGGATCTGGAGGTCTCTTAAAGTTGGAAGGAATTTCTCGTTAACTCATGCGACACTCCAGTGGCGCCCTCGACAGCTGGGTGGGACGCCTAAGAAACAACTTTTACACCGTGATACCTAAATGTTCTGGGTATATATATATGGCAAGGCGTAGGGTATAATATCACAACAGTAAGGGTGTGTTACGTCCTGGCATTGTAATGGTTGGGGCAAGGGGGTTGGGAAAACGAAAAAGAGAGGAGTGGAAGGAAGGACGGGAGTGGAGAGACCACGAGACGAGAGATATATAGGGTCATCAGACCTCTGGGGTAAAACCTCGTTATCTGACACAGGAAGTCACTTCGTGGAAGTGAAGGACCCTCTCGGTGGTTTTCGTTCCTTCGTGTTTTCCCTTCATTCTCTCGATGACTCGCTTTCACCCCTTCTCTCGAGCCAGCGACTCACACCAACATTTTCTACCACTCGGGCTTTTACTGTACTCAACGACACTCGCACATGCAAACCATCAACATGTAGAGACACGCGCAAGGATACGAGTAGCAGGCAAGGAGATCCTTAAATCGCGCAGCTCTAACTCACTCGCCCTCCGGCCAAGGTAAGAGATACTCCTATGCTTGGCATCGAGCACGACTGCTGAGTATCAGAGATGCTTGGGTGCTTCGTAATATTCGTGAGAATTTCATCCCCCTACTGCTCTCGATGCGAGGAGGAAAAATAGGAGGGTTGTGGACCTACGTAGGGGATGGAAAATTGTATTTATAGATGTTGAAGAGATGCCGAAGCGTTGGGGGGTTGGAAATATGTCATCGATTGTGTGCGTGAAAAAATGCGAAGGGTTTAAGTGGGAAAAGCTGCCAAAATATTGAGTTATACTACTTGCAAGGAGTACAAGTCAATATTTGAGATATACGCGCCAGACCAAACATTGAGATACACTATAGTACTACTAGTAATAGAACTACAAGTGTATGACTCAATATTTGGGCTAACGTGGATATACGATTTTTCTGAATTTGTAGTACTTGCAAGTAGTATAAGTCAATGTCTGGGCTGACACGTAATACAATTTTTTAAATTTGTTTCTTCTGGAACGTTTATCGCTTGATATCGTTAAGGATGAAGTACTTCGAGTCCTTGCTCATCCGAATTAATTAATTGGAGCAAATGGACACATTTTCCAAGGCGACTAATTGATTTTTCATAAAAAAATGCAATTTTTCCTAAATCCTCTCGTTTCTACAAGTTTGAGACAGTAACTGGGTTACGATTATTGATCGTCAATTCTCGAATGAAGTAAATCCTGCAGAAAATTTCATGAAATAACAGTCGAGGTTCGTTCTTGTTCGAGATGTTTGTTCGACAACATGTTTACGGTCCATCGTGCGTTTTAACTGCGCGTAACTTTACTCTTTCCCATCGTTTTTTATCCACGAGAGCTACGCATTTCGCGAGGATTGAACACGAAGCCTCAATATCTCACGATTCATATTTCGTCAGCAATTTTCATAATCGAAACAATGGTCGTAAATATCGAACGAGAGTTCAAGATCTTTCGTCGATTATCGACTTCCCATCAGTTTCCTTCCATTTTCTTATCCTCCGGGTAACATCGACTGTTTCAACCCCTCGAGGTATGTCGAAGAAAATCTACGATGTGCAAAGATTCTCTTACGTACGATTTTCAATATTTTCGAGAGAATCAAAGGAAAGTCAACAAAATATTAAAAAAGAAAAAGAAAACAACTAAAACAGTAAGAGGAAAATCTGGAGAAGGTAATGTCCTGGAAACTCGGGAAATTCGAGGGAACAATGCGTGCGGTAAAATCGTGAATTTCTCTCTCCCTCTCGTGGTCCGAGAACACACTCGAGGGTGAAATAAGGGATGTAGATCCCAAGCGCTGCGGGGTTGCTACACGTGACCGCGGGGCATTTGCCTGATCTTCCATTTTGCTCGAACGGATCTGGAAGGATCAAAGCACCGCGAGCTTTGTGTGCACTTACTACTCCATCGACGATGTTTTCCGGTCTTCCCATGTTGCTCCTGACTGTAACAACCTCTCCCCAATTGTGTCGGGTCATGGTTAGTAGGGGGTTGATACGAAGTAAGGGGTTGTGGGCGAACGCATATTAATACGAAGGTGCTTTGCGGTTGACACAATTCCATTCGTTTGCTCTTGGGGAGGAAGCAAAGGGGGTAGGAAACGAGAGAGAGTGGGTGAACGGAGCAATTCACAATATTGGGGGATGGAAAGCAGGGGTTGTATGAAAGGCGAGGCACAGTGGGGGGGTTGCAAAAGCGAGCATGAACAGCGAGAGAACTACCACACGAGAAGTCCGCCTCTACCGAGTCCGCGAGGCAAGGGGGTTGGTGTTCCTTTGTCCTTATACCTTTCACCAACCTACTCAATCTTCAACCCCCGAACCAACCCCCTTAACGCTCAGACGTATACCGAGGATACCGTGCGTGTGTCCGATTGCGTGTTGACTCTCTCTCTTGCTATCGCTTCGCCCATCCCTCTCTCGTACAAAACCCCTAGGCTCTCTCCTACATTCGCACCCCCTCCCTCGGCCAGTTTCCTCTCTCTACCCTTTGTTCGAACCCTGGACTGGACGTGATTAATGCACTCGCGAGAGTGGACCGTGCTATGATGGAGGGTAAGGCCGACGCGAAAAGCGTGAGCCAGGTGAAGCTAGTTGGGAGGGTTGGTGGCGAGAGTGAAAAAGGCACCGAACAAAAAGAAAAATCCCTCCGTCCGACCAAACTCGATCTCGACTACTTGCTCGTACGTCACATCGCGAATTCACTGCTCTACCGCCAATGAACAACGTGAAAAATCATAAATATTAACTTTTCATCCCCTTACCTTTCATCCACCAATTACAATTTCATTCAAATCATCCCCTTGAGGCTATTGTTCTTATTTATATTTTATTAAAATCCTAGGGTGTAAAAAATTCTCCCTTTGTCTCTTTTTGTTCGTTGCCACGAAACTATGGAGAGAAAAAGAAAAGTTAACAAACGGCAAATCATTTTTCGTTTTCCCTTGCGAATTTGCCTAATTGGGAAAGGATTTGTTCCGCCTGTGTCTATTAAAAAATAGAATTTATTGTGCGTCGTCGAGCGTGTATAAATGTGTTTGTTAGACGGGTAGACACGCAGCTACGAGGATTTTGTACGTGTCAGCCTGGGGCTGAATATCTTAACGAATGGAAGCAAGAGACAGACAGAGAAGGAGTGAAAGAGATGGAGGGGGAGGGTTGGTGGTACAGAGGGTAGGTAGGAGAGATTGGGGCAAGTGGAAGCGAGCGATGCCAGTCGGGAGATGAGTCCGCTATGGCTGACGGATTTTCATCCTTTTATATAACGTTATATTTCAAACAAGAAAACCGAGCGAACAGCTAACAGGGAAAGCTGAAGTAGAGTAGCGGCGGTCGTGCTACCTAATTAGTGCGGCGAGCCTTTTAAGCTCGAGCCCAGCATCGTAATGTACTTTTTTTTCTCTCCCTCTCTTTCCTCATCTTTTTCATCATAGCCAGGGCTTCTCCTTTGGAATGAGACTCGCGTTGCTCTTCGTCTTGGCAGTGGGGTAGTTTTCTCGACGTGGTTCCGCTTCTTTCATCCCTTAACCAAGAGGGAACGAGGGTTGAAGTCGTCGACACTTTCGTATCGTTCGCTTCTCGACTTGAATTTTATTTATGCATTCGGGGTAAACTAACGATAGGCCAGGAAGACAAGTAAACCTGTACTGTGAATTACCAATGACGAGGGTTGCAACCACCAAAGGGGGGGTGAATTAAATATGAAACGTTGTGGTTGGTCTAACCCAAACGGGATTCGGGCTTAACAATGCGGAGAAGTTCCATCATAAAGCTTCGTTTTCAATTCTCTCTCTCTCTATCTTGCAGGGTTGAAGCATTCAAGGGGGTGAAATGAAGCGTTCGAGTTTAAGAGTTGGAGATTGAAATTTATCGTCTCGAGAGCTTTCGTCGATCGAATTCTTGTCGAAACTTGTCTTGGTTCGTTGTAATATTCGACTACACGTCGAAACGACTCAATTTTCGTTGTACTTTTCTTGTTAATTCCCAGGGGGTTGAAAGGGGGATGCAATTTTTTTGGTTCAAAAAAATATAGGGGCTGTAAATTTTTCTGTCTAAGACAAGAAGACAATCTGACGAATACCAAGATTTTTCGTATTTCTTCAGAAATTACTCGTGCAAGCCTTAAGGGTTATTTTACGATTTTGTTTTTCGTCAACGAAATAGTTAACCAATGGTTAATGGCCGAGCCAGTTCGAGGTTGGATCGCAATTTCTTTTGTCCGAGTCGAACAAATTTGCCTCTCAAAGCTGAGAATATTTGGAAGGCACGAGTTGCAACCCCCAAGTTTGCCAAAGGGTGTGATAGACGTGCTTCGTGCTGGGTTTCCGTTGGTTTCGACGGTGATGGGATAGTTTCGAAATTGAATTACTGTCGAAAGTCTCGTGTCGGATGGCCGGGCCCTAGGCACTGGCATTCACCGATGAAACGAGATGGAAGACACAAGGCCCACCCCTGTCCTCGGTCGGTAATGCAGGATTCCATACACCGCACGAACGCTTCGGTCCTGTAAACATACACGGCATGTACGAACGAGACCGGAGACCGTTCAAGCGTGGTGTAACATTGTTATAACACACTTTAGTCACACTTGCGTGACTGGCACACCTGGCAACTGCATTGTCGCGCAGGTGGATGGAATACCAAAGCAAGAAGTGGCATGAAAATTGATTGTTTACGTAATGAGAATAAAAGGCACACCTCGCTTCGCAATAATTTCCAACGAAACTCTTCCAATCTATTGTTTACCTGGAGATTTTTACTTTTTAGTTGCTAACTGTAAGTTAGCAACTAAAGTTGTGGGAAAATTATCTGATTGTTGAAATTCATCTCGAGTTATATTATAATTTGTAATTATCTCGCAATTTGTAGGATATTGTTCTCAAATTGTTAGTTGAATTGAGATTTATCTAAAGCAGTACGAAAATTGAACGTTATATCGTACTTTCAACGAGTTTTTCAGATTAAAATTTATCTTAAATTATAAAAAAACATTAAAATTTATGTTATATTGTGCGAAATTAAAATTTACCTAAAAATCTGAAGAATTGAAACGGATTTCAAATTGATCTGAAAAAGAAAAAATATTATCTCACATTTCAGATAATATAAAATTATCTCAGAATGATTGAAAAATAGATTTTATCTAAAACTCAAGCTACTGAACATTTATATTAATTTATGAAAATTTATGTTAAATTGTAATAAATGAAAATGCATTTAAAATTTTAAAGAATTAAATGAAAAAGAAAACAAAAATTATCTCAAAATCCAGAAATTCAAAAAATGATCTCGAAATCGCTGAAAAATAAATTCTATCTAAAATCCAAGTCTGCTGCAAGAAATGAGATAAAATTCGTTTATGCGCAATGCGTCCCTGTTTTTTTCTACACGTTCGTAGCGTTAACCGGGGCCATAAACGCTCAAAGGGGGGGGGGGGGGTAAAAGAAAGATGGCCATGTCTATAGACAGGGGTGGTTCGAGAAAAGAAAATCCTTAATGGGCCGTTCATGAACGCTGTAAAATCGGATAATGGCGGAAGGTAAAGTGTCCGCAGCGACGAAGGGATAAAACCATGAAGGGGGTAGTAGTAGTAGTAGGTACGTGGGGGGGGGGGGGGTTGCAGCAAAGGGTGCACTAGTTCGGTATATTCCCTCGTCGTTCTACGACGCGAATTTTCACGTCATAGGCCGAGTACTGGTAAATGGCGAGACATTTTCCTCGGGTAACCTTGTTTTCGCGTTTCGAAAATAAAGTTAGTGGTTAACGCGGTCACTTTGCCATGCGTGGTTACCAAGCATATGCAGAGAAGGGGTAGTAGGTCATTCGGACCGCATCGATGAAAGGAGGGATGAAACTATCCGGTCGAGGATGTAAAACTTCAAGAGAACAAGGAGGGACCAAAGTGACGAAGGATTTATCCGATAACGACGTTTTCGAAGCTTCTGATAAATAAACTTAATATTCTACCCTAATGACCGCAGGGGTGGTTAACACCCGGGGTTAGTTTATCTCGAAAAAATCAAATGGACAATGACCGGAGAAATTCCCAACGATGAGAAAGCCAAACTCGAGATTCGTTTAAACATAACTCACCCCTAACTTCAACCCTTAATTATTTCCAACCCTTGAGACAATATCTTCGAGGATTGATTTTGTTCAAACTCATTTTTCAATGTCACGAGGACTGGAAGAACCTCGACGACCTGACGAGGTGTCATCGATGTCCTTCGCAACCCTCTCGTGCTCGAGGGGTTGTTTCAGGATTTTATTCTCATTGTCCAAAAAAAAAGGGAAAAATAAAAAAAACGAGATCATAAATACCTTTGAGTCTCATACATTCGTTTGTCGTCGATACAAAAGAGACGAACCCTCATTCCGATTCGCTCGAAGAAATCCACCCCTACTCAACTTCTCCCTCTCTCTTCTACCCTCGCTTCGCAAATTCTGCGAGGCGAGGCAAGTGTGGCAAAAGAGCGATTGAAGAGCATTCTTCCGAGCGAGACTCTCCGCTGATGCGGGTTTTTAGTGATCGATCCGTTAAACGACGTTAGGTAACCGAACGTTCACAATCAACGGAGATACTCGAATCGCGAATCAAAAGCGAGGAATTACGATTTAATTCGTATCGGGACAATTATTCTTCGACACGTAGGAAGACATTAATGACGTAACCCCATTCGTTTCCTTCGATCAAACGAAACAACGAGAAGGCTAATCACTAAAGATTTCAAACATCTTTTTTTATTAAGGGTTGAATAAACAAGTTCTTTGTTCCAACCATAAATAGAAATTGTTCTGGTCTCTTTTAACTCAAGAAACGTTGTACAATAGTTGAAAAAAGGTGCGACGAGTCGTGAAAACGCAAGGGGTTGTTTTCCGTCGTAGGGGGGTTCGTGATGATAACGGGGGGTACCAACACCCCCGAGGGATAGACAGGATAAACGATAGAGAGAGACAGAATCTTTGTCACGTTTTTTTTTCTTCTTTTTGTCGTTGCAAACGGGAATGAAAAATAAATATAGACACGATGGATTCGCGCTATCACGACTTTGTGCCCGAGGCGTGTCGAGCACGGTGAGTATAACGTTTGGAGGGGTACGTGTATGCAACGAGAGGCGGAACAACACATTTTTCAAGCCGTGCACTGGCGCGTGAACGAGCGCCTCTAGGGGTGTGGAAACACAGAGACAGTATTCTTTTTTTTTGTTTTTGTTTTTTTTTTTCATGCGTATAGGTACTTATAACGTTTTCCAAAAGAATCCAACGTTATAACGTTACTAGGGAACTATTGGGGTGTCGTGAAAAGGTTGCAATCCACGTGTTCTCCGATAATTCAATGAACTTCCAGGCTCTTCAGTCACTTCCTAGCAAGCGATATGGTCCATTGGGAATTTGAAAATAGAAATTGTTTAAAGCGAAGGAAGATAGTTGTACAATTTGTAATATTAGTCGACGAATGCGTTGCAATGCTGTTTTGGTGTCATAATTCATTTGACTCACGATATTTTTTGTTTTTTGCTCTCCACGTGTGAAGCATGAAGTATTCAAATATAATTTATATTATAGACATTTTTAGTGATTGTCCTCGTGGTTTGTTGATGGACATTGCAAATGCGAGTCGTACTGGAAACTGCAAACGTTTGAAATCGAATGGCATATATTTTGTTATCATTGGGACACGTGACAATAGTACATCGTCTTTTTTTCAAATTTTCTATTTTAAATTGTATTAGGTGTTGGAATTAATTCGTAGCGTTTTACGAGAGATGGCGTAGGTAGTGCAGTATGTCATTGTTACCTACAATAAATGTGTTCATCGTGCAACAGCTATCATTGACCGCTATTTGCTTGACATAACCTC
>JAPYZT010003953.1:0-11298 GCA_030522965.1 Tryphoninae sp. A BG-2022a | reverse complement strand
AAAACTAGGAAACGTATATAACAGATATAGGAAAAGAAAAGAAGTAAGCTAATTTTACAAGGAATTCCTGGTACCAGCAAGTGTAAAGAAGGAAGTTATCCATTCGCAGTTGCTGGTCACGTTTGCAATTCTCGCATCTTTACTCGTTTTCGTAACAGAGAAAGAGAGATAGAGCCCTCCCCAATAATTGATTTTAATTACCGCGAAGCGGAATCGAAGATTTTAATTACCTCAGCAGGGAATGAGAGCAAAGCTCCGCCCAACGATCGTGTATTTAATAGCCATTCGGGTTAGGGCCATTTCTTTCAAACTTTTTCACGGCTCCTCTTTTCTCCCTTTTCTTTTTCTTTTCATTTCTTTTTGTCTCTTTCCACTCGGTATACGAGTGGCAAATTTAATCGTGATTCGCCCTCCTCGAATCTTCTCATGCCCTACCTTTCTCTCGTTTTGTACATCGCACGCGCTTCTTCGTACAGCCGAGAGTGTACGAATCTCGAATCGTTCTCATTTCTCTCAGTTCGTTTTACGGTCTCACGTATTACACTCTCGGCCTTCATCTCTTTATCGCTCTATCTCTCTCTCTCTCTCTCTCTCTCTCTCTCTCTCTCTCTCTCTCTCTCTTGCCTCTCTCTCCTTTTCTCTCTCTCTCTCTCTCTCTCTTGGTTTCGATTCCTTACTGATATCCCCCGCGGTGAAGACACGACAAGATATACGGGTAATCGGAATTCACCCGAATTACATGTACATTTATATTCTATGATTAATCGCTCACCGAATGAGGAATCGCCCTGGTTACTCTTCTCTCTTTTTTTTTCCATTCGTTTGTTTATTTTTCTTCTCGTATACAAATTCAGTCTTCGAAACAAGTTGATTCTCTTATTTTAAATACATATTTCACGCGTTAGGAGCGTCGAGAAAGCAATTTCCAATGATTAATTCGAACTTCACACTCGTGAATCGATCCTACAATATCTTTTTTGTTCTCACGATGTTAGTTTGAATTTTACAAATGCTTTTTTATTCGTCAAGTGGTTTGGTATCAATTTTGGTAACCACATAGCTGTTTCAACTTCCGTAGGGACGATTAAGCTCGTGCCTCGGTAATGCACGAAGAGAGACGTGTGTATGAAAAGTAGTGCGAGCAAGAAAATGGAGAATGAAGAAGCGCCGAGAGAGAGAAGAGAAGAGAAGAAGGAACACTCCTATGTGACCGCTTTCAAAAGCGATTTACATGACTTTAACGGTTACGACGAAATTTACGAGCGACGTAAAGCCGCGTGCCAACTAGTCGTTTGCCACGCCATGAGGCCTCACCAGCTGTGGGAGTATCGCTCACTATAGATATAAACGGAACTGAGGGTACGTGTGAGGTACTCGGTGGTCGCCTTTGGGCATTTGAAGAGAGAGTACCGACGAGCTGAAACAAAAAGAACACATACACACGTATTAAAAAAAGAATTGGAATAAAGGAGAGAGAGAGAGAAAAAAGAAAGGAGCCTTACGAGAAACAAGAGAGAGATTCGTCGAAGCTTCCTCGTCCTTCTTTCCTCGCGCTTCGTGTTACCGCTCTTTAAATATCGCACTAACCCGCCGAACCATTTTATCACGATAATTACTGCCTCCTCTCGGTATCTGTAAAAACAAAAAAAAAGAAATCTTCTCTTGATTTTTTGCAAATTTAATAGATCGGGGCAACGAACCATTTGTAAGAACTCGATCGACGAGAGGAGAATTTATTGGCGCCAACTTGGCAATAAGAAGCTTCGATAATAAATAAATAGTCTACTCTTTATAGCTCCTTAAAAATTTTATATCGACACTGCTGGAATATTTTAATACGCCAATTAAATCGGTCTCGGTGTCTCGTCTTCTTTTTTTTTTGCTTTTGTTTTATTTTCTCGAGATGGAATAATTGAAAAGTATCAAAGTAGATTGCAATATTGAAGTGTAATTTATGCAATTGCCTTTTTCAATATTTTCTTTCTGTCTGAGTGGCTAAGTTTCCTTCGGACGAGACAACATTGTGAGTAAAATTTGTGAAATTAATTCTCGTGCTCTTTCTCACTAAGAAACGATACGACTGTTAGTCCGGCAATTTAGCTCGACGTTTACTCCCGCCGGGTCGAGGAGGCTCTCTTGGGGCCCTGCAGATGAAACGGCTCGATAGGCACGATCCAATGCATTTTAAGTATGCTATATATGCTCTCGAATGCATCAAAACGGCAGTCTTGGAACAGTCGAGAAAGTAAGGACGTGTATACGTATATATGTCCTGCTACTGATGTAAAGATGAGCGATTTGTATAGCAAGTTTCATTGCAAAGGTTGAACGAGTAACAAAGCTCCGGTTCATCTTCTTTGAATTATACGAGTCCTTATTAAACGATAAGAAAACGTCCATTGTTGCATTACGTGGAGCGATTCCTATCGAGATCCATCCTTTCATTTCCATCCCTGAAAAAAACAAAAATTGAATAATTCAATATTTTTATAAACGAATTATCACATCATTGGTACTTTAGGGACAACGAGTGACGATTTTTCATTTTTTTCTCTCTCATAATATTAAAGTTTTTTATTATTATGTTTATTTATTATTTATATTATTATTTATATTTTCTTGATATTTTTATATCGTTAGACAACTTTATTAATTTCTGTGCTTTTATCTAATTTTTGTATTTATGTTTTTAGGTACCGCGGTGGGAACCGTCCTGACGACAATAACAGCAAACGATGTGGACAGTTCACCAGCTCTGACCTATCGTTTTGACAATCTTACTCATCCTGGACCATTCAGCATCGATCGTTACGGTGGGAAAATAATATTGCGGGAAAATCTCGACGCTGAGGAACAGTACGAATACACGCTACGTATGATAGCTAGCGATGGTATTCACGAAGCACATACAGCATTGACAGTGCGAGTCACGGATCTTAATGACAATGCACCGAGATTCCAGCAGGCTGCTTACGTCGCGACGTTAGCAGGTAAAATTGAACGAAAGACTACGAACGAGAAAAAAAACTAATCGACGTCGATGGCTCAATGATATATTCTCACCCCGTATCGTGTCCTTCCGTTTCTAATATGTCCTCGAGGAAGAATGTAGATAGATAGATAGTAACGTGGTGCATATTTGATAGATATGCTATCGACCAGGGTGGTGTATGCACAATTTTCAATGTACGGCGTACTTCGACTTTTTACATTTCCTCTCCTCATACACATTTCCAGCAGTGTCTTCCTCATTCACATTTCCAACAACCGTTTCCCATACACATTTCCAACAATGTCTCTCCTCTCATTCACATTTCTAACGACCGTTTCCCATACACGTTTTTAGCAATTGTCTCCTCATTCACATTTCCAGCAACCGTTTTCCCATACACATTTTCAGCAATTGTCTCCTCATTCACATTTCCAACAACCGTTTTCCCATACACATTTTCCAGCAACCACTCCAGTGAAACAACAAATTTTTCTTATTGTTAGGTAGTTCGAATCACCGAGAGCACAGGAAAAGCACGTAGAAAAAAATTTCATTGCCGCGGGAATCGAACCCTGACCCGCTAACAATAAGTGCGAGTCGGGAATGCTACCGCCTATACCACGGTCTCCCTCCAGGGAAAATGTAAATTTCATATATTTCTTTTTTGTCTATATATTTCCGCAAGAGGTTTGAATTCTCGATAAAAAGTGAGGAAAATTCTTGATCGTTTGCCAATTTGAGGAGACGAGAAGAATTCTGCAAAAATAGAAACGAGACAGGAGAAGGAAACGAAAGGAAACAAGCTAAACTGAAAGAGACGGAATTAAAAAGAACGTTGGAAGAAATAATCAGCGAGGAAAAGAGGGTGACAAAAATCACGTGAAAATAGAAATAAATAACAATGAAAGTAATTCCGAGGAGGACGGAGAAAATTATCCTGGATGAGGAGAAACAGAAAGAGATTTCTCTCGGTGCGAAATAAACGCTCGTTTAAAAACTGGTTTTTCGTAGATAGAGCGTTGTCCTCGCGGCGTGTTCCAAACTTGAATTGACACCGCGCCAAGATAAAACGAGAAAGAACGAGAGGAGGAAAGAAAGAAAGGAGCGAAGGGTTTGCGAGAGAACGCGAGGTGGATAAGGGATAAAGGTCCTGCGCGGATAAAGCCTTGCGAAGACGAGGAACAAACGGAATTGTAAGAAAGACCGAGAGAAAGCGAGAGAGAGAAAAAGAGAGAGACAGGACGAAGGGAAAAAGAAACGGGAGACCCTCTGAGAATCGAAATCGAGGACGTAGGCACAACGAGAAAGAGTAAGAGAAAGAGAGAGTTTTGCTCCCTCTCGCGAACATAAATAAACGCGAGAGACGTCGTCCTGGTGGTGAACCGGGCGAGAGGAACGAAAAGTCGGACCGAAAGTTAATTAAAATACATAGCCCGGTTCGTAATGGGCTGGGTGGGCAACCGAGATTCTCGTGGGATTCGCCAAAAGATTTCGCAGGATGTGGCGAATGGTCGAATTCGAGTTTTCAGTTTGCAGAAATTGAAACAATTAAAAAAATCAATTTTACTTCAAATTTCTCAATGGTCAATGTTTCCACCAACAATTCCATTCGATTTTATCAACGAGCCATCGATTATTTCCATACTAATTTAATTTTATTAACGAAACACAAATTTGATCGTATTAACCTTGAATTAACTTACTCACGAACATCTTTACATTTTTTTCTTATTTCAGAAGATCGTGGCGAAGTTCGTGAATTGTTATCGGTAAATGCGACCGACGAAGATCGAACCGAGGCGAACCGCGTCGTGACGTATCAACTTTTACGAGCAACGAAAGGATTCTCGGTTAATTCGATAACGGGCGCGGTTACGGTCAATCGTACCGCGCTCGTGAAACCGTGGCCGAAAGAGATCGAGCTTATAGTAGTCGCCAAAGATTCCGGTGTCCCGTCTCTGACTGCCACGTGTTCGGTTATCGTACGTCTGAGCCATCTGAAAAACGCCTCGCCCGGACGCGAGTTTAAGATAAGCGTCGACGAAAATTCGAGGAGAGGAAGTACCTTGATGAAATTGGCCGATCTGGGATTGTTAGACGGTAGCATCATCGCCGAGGAAGAGAAAGGCGTGTTCGAAGTCTCGAGAGGACGTCTCATTCTCGCTAAGAAACTCGACCGAGAGACTAAAGACAGGTAAATGTTTCGAATCCTAAATCGAGACAATTACATTTTTCAAACACTAAATTATCCTTCCTATTTCGTATTGTAAAAGGGAGAAACTAAAATGTATCGTTTGGAAAGACTGAATACAATTTTATTGTCAACGATCGCTTATAAATGTGTAATTGTTTATTTCTAGGTACGTTTTACGATTGGGTTCGCGCGATGAGAATTCAACGTCGGAAAGTCTGCTGGGTGAGGACTCGGTGACCGTGATCGTGAGCGTGGAGGACGCGAATGATAATTATCCGCGTTTCATCGAGGAGATTCATCAAGTTTCTATAAGAGAGGATGCACCGCGTGGGACGACACTGGCAGTGATACAAGCAACGGACGACGATCTAGCCGGAAGTCCTGCCTCGATTCTTCGTTACGATATAACATCCGGCAACGATGCTGATCTGTTTCACGTTGATCGAGACAGTGGCACGGTAACCGTGAACAATACTCTGGATTGCGATTTAGCACCGGAAGTATATAATCTTGTTGTGATGGCCTGCGACAGCGATACGAGTCCGCTCTGTGCCCTCGCTCGTTTGAGAATTCTTCTCGAGGACGTCAACGACAATTCCCCGAAATTCCCAGTGTCTGAATACCTGGAATTCGTCGGTGAGAATGAGGTGATCGGTACGAGCGTATTTTCAGCCCGAGCCTCGGATCTCGATCGTGGAATATTCGGGACTCTCAATTATTCCATCGTATCGGCAGCAGCGAGCGGCTTTTCCGACATAGACGACAGCTGGAAGCTTTTCGCGGTCGACGCGAGAACCGGTTCGGTCACGACGCGCTCGGTATTCGATTACGAGCAGAGAAATCGTTATGCCTTTACGTTACGTGCTACCGACGCCGGTGGTAGAACAGCCGCGGTTCGCGTGCGGGTCGAGATCGACTCGAGGGACGAATTTCATCCACAGTTTACGGAGAGAATGTACAAATTTGGACTGCGAAACGGACTACAAGTTTTGCCCGGTACGGTGATCGGTCACGTGACGGCAACCGACCGAGATAAAGGACCAGATGGTAGAGTCGTTTATCAGTTGACTTCGCAGCATCCGTACTTCAAACTCAATCGTACGACCGGTGCTCTGATTGTCAAGAAGAAATTGACGCATCTGGATGTCGGATTGGAGGAATCGGCAAGATTGGTAGTTAGCGCTAGCTCGGGTCGTCAAGGATCGCTCTCGAACATGACCGTAGTCGAGATCAGTCTCGCTGACGACAATCTCAATAGTTTAGACAATTCTAACGGGGCTTTCGCGGTGCCTACTAACATCGGCTCAAACATGGCGGTCGCCGCTGCGAACGGATTGGCCGATTGGGCAGTCGGACTTCTCATAGCTCTTCTCCTTCTTGTAATCGCCTTCGGCGGAATATTTCTCTTTCTACATTTGCGCACGAGGCGACACAAGAAGCCTGGCGCCAAGCCAGGACTCAACGGTGAAAGCAACGCTACTTCGTCCAACAGTTACGTCGATCCGAGCGCGTTCGACACGATACCCATAAGAAACGTGGCTGGTGTCGCAACTAATGGAAACGGGCCAGGCGGGGTTTCCGGTGGTAATGGCACGACCTCGTGTCAATTCGCACCACCGAAGTACGACGAGATTCCTCCGTATGGGACCAGCGGACAATCGGGACAACAAGCAACTTCGGAAATTTCAGGCAGTGATCGATCAGGATCCTCCGGCAGAGGATCAGCGGAGGACGACGGCGACGATGAGGAGATCAGGATGATAAACGAGGGACAACAGAATGGCGATTCAGCGAGTGATCTCTCGGTTCATAACACTCAGGAGTATCTCGCGAGATTAGGAATCGTCGATCCACCAGCTGGGACACCGAGAAGACCACCAGAGGCATTGCCTCTCGACAGCCTTCATCTCTTCGAGGACGAGGCCGTGACCGAGGCGGAGATAGCGACTCTGATTTACGGAAAGATCGGAGAAACTGGCAGACCAACTTCGGATTTAGAAGTGCCCGGCGGACCTTCTATGAACGGATCGCTGAGCTCCATTGTACACAGCGAAGAAGAATTGACCGGTTCTTACAATTGGGACTATCTCCTCGATTGGGGACCTCAGTATCAGCCTTTGGCTCATGTTTTCAGCGAAATAGCGAGATTAAAGGACGACACGGCTAGCGTCCAGAGTGGAAATTCCGGAGGTAGCCACAAAGTCAAACCTGTTCACAAAGCACCACCACCACCTTTGTTAACTTCCGTAGCACCGAGATCTCTTGCTGCACCTGCTCTAGCAAGAGGAATTCTACCTAGATCACCGATCAGTCATGACGCTTCGACTTTTCCCTCAGCTGCGCTGAGCCCCAGTTTCTCACCGTCTCTCTCGCCCCTCGCAACGAGAAGCCCAAGCATCAGCCCTCTGGTGCCACCCTCGAATCAGAGATCTCAGTGTCCACCTAGAGGAATTCCTCTCGCGGACAACGAATTGAGAATTTAGCGCTTTTAGGACAGTGAAAATTATAAACGAGTATCTAATTCAGTACAAAGACTAACGAGGAAGTGAATTATAAGTGTTGGCCAAACAAGAATGAGGAACGAGACTCGAGAACGAACGTTCTACACATCCGGTAAAAGGAAACAAGTGATATTTCGAGAAACATTGTAAAGGACATTGTAAGACTTTTGCTCGCGGTGATAATGTAACGACGAAAATCGACGAATGTGTATGATATAGCGTTTTTAAGAATTATTCGAACAACGACCGAAGCGTATGGCAAGAAAACATGTATTACACGATTTTCGATCGTGAATCGGCGCGTTACTTTTTCTTTTTGTTTTGTTGTAAATATTAGTTTACCGACCACCCGCGTCGGGTGCAATCGAGGCGTTCGTAGTCGATAAGTAGCTCTGTACATAAATTATGTCGAATTGTTTTTTTTTGTTTTTTTTTTGTTTTAATTAATCAAAACGTAGAACTCTGCGTGCGAAAAGACGACAGCGAGATGGTTCCACCGCAATCCTATGTAAGCCATCGTGAATAGATGAATCTGTGACTGCCATGTATATTAATAGTATTGTAATTTGAATGACTGTAAAGCGTCGTCGAAACGTACGAATGATAATTCGTTTCTCGTTTCGTTTTTTGTTCATGCTCGCGGACGCCGGTGAAACCATCTGTTGTTTGAGAGAAAACCCACGAGCGAACTGATCTTAAGTCGGGGTTTTACTCTTTTTACGAATATTAATTTGCTTCATTTTCCTCGATGATAAAACCGCGATTATTCTTTTTGTAATAACGGCGAGCGACTAGAGAGACTATTATACATATACTTATAGGAAGTGAACGTATTTTGTATAAAAAAAACACATACGATACACACATATACACATACACACGTGCCCACACATACACAAAGACGAAAGGAAAAAATTATCGCTCTCTGTACAAAGCCCCTTGAAAGGGCACCATCGTCAAGGTGGGCCTTAGTAAATGAATTTTTTAGCAAAAAAACAATGTGATTTTGTAAAATTATTTCTCCCTCCATAATTTTCCATTGTGATACGAGCGTGGTGCGTTTCGCGTACGAAAAAAGATTAATGACTTACTGCTCGCTCAACCGGTGCTTCTGCTAAACCACTTTTTCTGATGGACAGCTTCTTGTCCTGAATCGCTCCGTTGGTTTCATCCACTCAATACAGAGCTGCCATCGCTGCATTACTCGATCACTAATAGTGAAAAAATCGAGGCTATTATTTGGTTTTTTCGAATAATTAAAATTTGCAGTGGATTATACAACACGGACCATCACGTAACGGTACCCAGTGATTAAAGGAGAGATTGTTGGTTGTACGACATCTGAACGGCCGAAGAGCGAACTATTTTGCACCCACGTTATGTTGGCTGTAAGCTATCGTAATCATATATATGGCGAAGGGAACGTTTATATATCACGCACTCAGATCTAAAGGGGGCTAACTCGAAATTACGATATTTGAGTTAGCCTATCTACGGGCTAACTGCAAAATCGCAATTTTTTAGTCAGCCCCTAGGGGCCTCCTGAGTGTTAATCTTGCACACTCAGATCTAAAGGGCCCTGACTCAAAAATTGCAATTTCGAGTTAACCCAATTTAGATCTGGGTGTGTGATATAATATAATTTGTGTAATTTCGGGTTTTTCTCCTAAAGTCGTTGAGATAACGGTTAAAAGAATGCCATAATCTTTATCAGCGACAAATTTCCGATTTCGCAACCACCCAACAACGTCTTTTTAAATGAAAACAAAATTTCAACCCCCGGTCCCCTCAATCTTGGAAAAGTAAATCACGAAAGTCGACATCGGCACCTGTCGAGGGACAAGTTTTTTTTCCACCTAAAAAGTCTTTGTTGGGTGATTGCGGAATCGGAAATTTATCGTTGATGAAGAATATAACGTTATTTTTATCAATATTTCAAAAATTCTGGGAGAAAATCGCAAAAAATCCGAAGGAACGATTCACCCACTTAAGGTCGATAAAATCTGCAAATTCTAAATCGAAACCGTGATTTTCATGTTGTATGGGAAATTTGCGATCGACATAGGTTCTTAAAGCCTGAGAAAGGATTAAAATTCACCGGAATACGCTATTAGGCCAAGTAAATAAACCTTTTTTTTGACAAAAATAGCATCCGATAACGGCGAGTGCCATCAGACGCAAAACAGCCTCCCGATCATAACTGACCACTTTTCGACTCCTGATTCCCATTTTATTTTTTGTTATTAACAAATTAGTGAAAACAAATTTGTTTTTCGTTTTTTGCTTATAAAACAAAAAATAATGGAGGAATCTGTTTGGTCCCAATGGACGAATTGTAGGTAATTGAAATACGCATAAAATGAGCGCTGAAGGAAGTCGATCGGTCAATAATTAAAAGAGATACACTGAAAAAACCGAGAAAAAAAATGTTTTCTTCAAAAATGTATAACTCCTCCATTTTTAAAGTTGTACGCCAGGCTCTTTGCGAGATAGTAGGTATTGATACGTACTTTTCGGGTGCGAAACCTGGGCACTGTCGAATAATTAGTTTTTGCGTTATTACAATGAACATTTAATTGTGCCATATTTTGCGGAGAGGCTCGATGCTCTGGAGGTCGTCCGATTTAAGTTTAACAAGCGACTTTTGAAACTAGAACTGTTGACCTATAAATCGTTAATTTCTAATTTTCGTTTAATTACGTTTAATTAGGTGAAAATCGCGCCGAAACATGATCAAACATGACCGAGCGTGCGAAAGTGATTAAGTAGAGGGGGTAGACCGGCAGCCGCGGGGACGCCGCAAATATATAGTAATAGAAGCGCGCTCGGCCCAAGTTTCGTATCTATTTATTTGATTATTTCAAGAACTAGTGGGACTATTTTAACATTTTTTTAAATTTGGGGTAACTCGATCACCGGAATCTGATTCTTTACTCAGATTTCATGTAAAATGAACGAACAATTTTGTACAGATGTTTTAACCTACACGCACCAACGTAACGTGGAAATTGTCCCGTTTGTGGTAGCACAGACGCGTCCATTGCGGTGCGCCCGATCCATCGCGAGTCGGTAAGTTCAAAGGTGCGGTGCGACCCAAGTTTATCCGTGTAAACAGCATGTCGAAACTTGTCATTCCGCTGAGAGCTGTGCACACGTACAGTAGTAGAGGTTTCTTTTTAATGAGAAATAGAGTGGCCAAACGAACAAATTTTTGAATTTTCAAATTAGTAGGGTAGAGCGGGGATAGTTGAGCAGTTTCTGACTTAATCGATCATAACTCTAAAAAAATACATCCGATTTCCTTGATTCTTGCACCGTTAGATCCGCAAATTCTCCAGGTCAAAACGCCTTTAGAAACATTATCAAATTCCAGGTTTGATTTAGGAGATATTATCGTAAATGTGAGAGTGTAGAGCTGCTCAACCTGCTCCATAGGTGGAGCAAGTTGAGCAAGGATATGATGTAAGTTGACCAAGGTAATAATTCCATCAACAAATCCGACACATGCAAGGCCATTTGATGCAATGCAGTAATAAACCAATAGCTACATTAATTAGCTACATTTTGAATCATGAACATTAACTGCAACAAACTGTGAAATGTTTTTTCTT
>JAPYZT010003952.1:0-11300 GCA_030522965.1 Tryphoninae sp. A BG-2022a | reverse complement strand
TAATCGTTCGGCCGTTAACCGACCCCGAGAGAGGGGGAAGCGTCGCTCGGACAAAGCGCGACGCTGCCGCCTCGATCGATGAGCGCTCGATCACGCGAGAGGTGTTAACGAATTCCGGCGTCGCCGGAACAGGAGTTCACTTGCAAAAGAACAAAAAAACACCTAAAAATTTTCGTTTTCAAAACTGGGTGTCAATTGTAAACAAAATCGTAAATTTAGTGTTAAAACGCCAAAATGAAGAGAAATCCCTGTTCTTTAAAATGGCGTTAGTTAAATTGACCTAGGCCAACTACCGGCGAAGTGGCATAAAAACCATTCCGGCACTATTTTCAACTTTTGTCCGGAAACTTTCCGCCGGTAGCGTACGTGCAGTTATCTGTAAAACAATGTGTAAGTATTATACAAGAATGTTTTTTTTTTAATCATATTACATGATAATCAGTTCTTATAAACTGATACTCTCTCCGTCCGTTTCAGTGGACGAAGGAGGACAGCGACAGGCGTCGCTGTGACCTCGCTCTTCAGCTAGGTAGTTATTAATTAACATGCATGTTAATTAATAATTCTTACGAATTAAAAATACCATATTAATAAATTAACACTTTTACTCAACTAAAATTCTCTCTGTCCATCATAGCGGACAGAGGACAACGGCGACCGAAGTTGCTGTGATATCGCTCTTTGGCAGGGCAGTTTTTATTAACTAAGAACAGCTTTTAGAAACTATAATTCTCTCTGTCTGCTTTAGCGGACGGAACAGAACAGCGACGGACGTCGCTGTCATCTCGCTTTTTATCAGAGCGAGTTTCTGAGATATTTTATAATTAAACTTATAATAAGCATGCAATTATATGCTGAAAATAAAATATCAGTAAGAATTAGTTTATGGCAAGTCGCCATATCCTTTGGATTTACCAGTGAGCGGGCGCTCCGCGCAGGGTCGCGCGGCGACCCTCCAGGCTATGTTCGGGCTTGAGCTCGAACGTTCGGGCATGCCATTGCAGTAGTATTGTCTATTGTCAATAAAATATCGCTATGTTTCATATTCTTCGCAAAGCATTTTAGAGGAAATAAGGCTGTCAATAGTTCCAAATAATTAATGTGATAAGCTTGTTCTTTTTGGGTCCTGTGGCCGTATGCTCGGTTGCCCTTACAGTAGGCCCTCCCATTAAGAACGCGACGCGTCGGAAGAAATCTCGATTGCCGCTCTAAACGGTGTTATCGAACGTATAACATTGTTCAAGTTTATTTTCCACCATTCGAAATCTTCTTGCAAGTCGTTTGAAAGATACATGCGCGCCTCGAAATTCCCTAATTTTCTCTGAGAGAAAACAATTTTACTCTCTCAAGGCCTTTTTATATGGATTTAACCGTACTTCAACGCTGAACAATTCGAGCCTAACGTCCTAATTTTTATTAACCCTGCAAATTCTCGAATTGTACAATGACTCATTTTACTAAATTTGTCTATCTTCTGTGCAGTCTGAACAATTTCATCTTCTGGAATCCTAATATTTATTTCTTCGGAATCATAAATGACTCCGAGAAATTTATGTCTGATCGAAGGGATTAGGTGACTCTTCTTGTTATTAATAATAAAGCGTAGTCTCTCGAATAATTGTCGTGTTATATGGGTATTCTTTAAACATTCTTCATACGAATACCCTAAAATTAATAAATCATCTAAGTATATAACTGACAACAGTCCGCGCTCTCTGAGATGCAGGACTACTGGTTTCATTAACTTTGCAAATGTGTACGGAGCTCTGTTTAATCCGAAGGACAAACACGTAAATTGGTACAATTTTTGTTGTATTTTATTAACGGATAGCAGGATTTTGCAGGGTGAAAAACCAGGCGAATGGATTACAAAAAATAAATGTTATGATTTTAGAGTAATAGATAATACTACTTCGTTACTACTTGATTGCCCAGAGGAGAGAGAGCTCTCGGGCGTTTTTGAATTTACTTCGGAGTGGCTTCTCCCCACCCCACCGATTGGCCGATCGCGTTCGTCGCGATCGTGTGTCACATGTCGGCACAACCTGTAAGCTTAAGGCTTACTTTTCAACACTCCCACTTTGTGTTGACATTTTGACTTTCTCTTTTTGGTTTTTCTCGTTGATTACATTGTTGCTTTGGTCGTTTACAATAATACTTTTGTCAATTACATTAATCTTATCTCTTAGATTCTCGAATTTTCCTTTGCTGAGGGGCTTCGTCAGAATGTCCGCTAATTGTTCATTAGTATTAATATATTCTAATATAAAGTCTTTTTTCTCGAAATGGTCTCTAATGAAATGGTATCGCACTTCGATGTGCTTTGAATTTCCTGATATCTACGGATTTTTCACAAATTGTATCGCGCTCTGATTATCAATAAACATAGTTGGTGTCTCAATTTCGCTTTTTACAAAGTTTCTGAGTAGTCTATTTGCCCATAAAAGTTCTTTGCATACTTGACTGGCTGCGATATACTCTGACTCCATCGAAGACATCGCCACACATTTCTGTTTCACTGATCCCCATATCACTGAGGCTCCGGCGATTTTAGCGATGTACCCGCTTGTTGATTTCCTCGTTTTCTTGTCTCCAGCGTAAACCGCATCACTATATGCATCTACTTTCATCCGGCTTATTCTGTGCTTGAATGTTATACCATAGCTTTTCGTGCCCTTTAGGTATTTTAGGATTCTTTTTACTGCGTTCCAGTGTATTTTTCTTGGATTCTCTGCGTGTTGGCTCACTGCGTTTACTGCGAAGGCAATGTCCGGCCTCGTGACGACCGCCAGAAAAAGCAAGCTCCCTATAGCCTCCTTATAGGGAACACTGGTGATCTCGTCATCGATGCTCGTCTCGTGCAAGCTCGTGTTGTTATGAACATCGGCCGGTATTGTTACTGGGTTCGCATCTTCCATCCGGAAACGCTCGAGAACCCTTTTTGCATACGTTTCTTGATTTGCAAAGATAGATCCGTCCTTAGTTTGCGTGATCTCTATACCCAGAAAAGTTCCCAATGGTGAAACCGTAATCTGCAAAGCTTCTTTGAGTTTCTGTAACAAATTTTCAATTTTATTTGCGTTTGTCGAAGCAATTAGACCATCGTCAATGTAGATAGCTAAGATTAACATTTCTTCGTCGTCGCGCGAGCTAAATACACATGGGTCTTCTTGTGTTGCTTCAAGGTTGAACCGTTTCAATATCTCGACGAGAGTTTGGTTCCAACATCTCGCCGACTGTTTGAGTCCGTACAGCGCTTTGTTCAGTTTGCAGATTTTTGTCGTTCCATCCTCGAAACCTCTTGGTTGCTCCATATATGTGTTTTCTTCCAAATCTCCATGCAGGTACGCTGTTTTGACGTCAAATTGCTTGAGTGCCATTTTTCGAGCTGCTGCTATTGCAAGGATTATCCGAATTGACGCGAACTTGACTACGGGACTGAATGTTTCCTCGTAATCGATCCCCGGTCTCTGTGAAAAACCCTTGACGACTAATCTTGCTTTGAATCGCCCCTCTCGGTCGCTTGTCGACGGTTTGTATCTTCTATCTCTAATCTCTACGGTCTTGTCCTTCCATAGCCTCGCAAAAATCTTTCGGCTCTTGTGTTCTTGCCACGAAAATATCTTCGATGTCGAAATCATATTCGCCGTATCTCGTTGGTGGCCTTAACTCAGCTCTGTTGCGTAATTGACGACTTGGTCCTGCAGGTGTCTCCTCGGGTCCAGTACCCGGTGAACCGTCCAGGTCCTCGTGTTCTTCCGTTGTGCAGTCGTTGAACGAATCCTGCTCCGATCGATAACTGTCCTCGAGGTTTTCTTCTGGTCCTTCTTCTTCTTGGATTACGTTGACCGGTGTGCGAACGATTGCGTATTTGTCTTGAGGATTCTTTTCCTTTTGGATTTTTTGCCTTTCTCGAATAAATTTTATGTCTCGATGTACGTCGACCCTTCCCTGCGCTGGCAACCACACACGAAAACCCTTTGTGTTTCCATCGTAGCCTACGAAAATGCCTTTCTTCGCTTTGGAACTCCACTTTTGTCTTTTTTGTTTTGGGATGTGTACCCACACTTCTGTTCCAAAAATTTTATATTCGGTTACACTCGGTTTTTCTTCGAACCACAGTTCGTAAGGGGTTTTGTTTCTTTTACTGCTTGTTCCCGTACGATTCAGTACGTAGACTGCTGTATTTACTGCCTCTGCCCACAGCTTTTTGTCAAGGTTTCTTTCGTAGATCATACTACGAGCTGCTTCAACAACGGTCCGATTCTCTCGTTCGATGGCACCGTTTTGCTCAGGTGTGTAAGCCACACTTGTCTCGTGCTTGATGCCGTTTTTTCGCATGAGTTCGCTCATTCCTTGATTGACAAACTCCAATCTGTTATCGGTCATGAGAGTTTTAATTTTTCTATTAAGTTGTGTATCCATCTTCTTAATAAAATCCTCCAAACACGATTTTACTTCGGATTTTTCGTTTAAGAAAAACAAAAACTTGAAATGCGAGAAATCGTCCTTTAGTAAAAGGAAGTACCTTGAGTTCCCGATGGATTTGTGTTCCATTGGTCCACAGACGTCGGCGTGTATCAATTCACCTAGCTATTTTGATTGGTTTTTGCTCGCAGTGAATGATTTCCGAGTCATCTTTCCCTGTGTACATCCGTCACAGTTGCAATCTTTCTCATCCTTGAAACTGATGTTCCGTTCTCTCAGCAAATTTCTCACATGAGAAATGTTCTGGTGCGCGAGTCGTTCATGCCAGACTCTAATTGAGTCTCTCTCGGCGATTGAAGCTTCTTGCTCCTCTCCTTGGTGGTGAACCGACTCTTCGCACACTCGAAATCTCATTTTGAATAGGTTTCCACAGCGGTCTCCCATGGCCACTGTTTTTTCTTCGTCTTTAATCCAACAGTGATTTCTGTCTGACGATTGCTGCATCCCCTTATCTAAGGTGCAACACACGGACATTAGATTGTATATCAATAACGGTACGTGTAGCACATTTGCTAAATGCTTTTGCTCCCACTTTTCCCCGTTATAAGAGAGTATGTTTATGTCACCTGTGCCAATTCCTGGAATTATTACGCCATTACCCACGCGGACTGGGATTGGTTTATCCAATTTCTTATAATTTATAAACTACTTGCGTGTAGGACTCATATGTTGACTCGCGCCTGAGTCTAAAAACCAACCTTGAGTTTCTTCCATTACGCTTAGTCCTTGAGCTGTGGCGGAAACATCGTTTATGCAGAGAGCGTTCCCTTTTGATTGTGGAGTTTCCTTGGCTTCGCTGTGATATGTCGATTTCTTGCCGGATCGACAGTCTTTCTTCCAATGACCGAGCTTTCGACACGCGAAACACGGTCCTTGTTTCTTCAATTTGTTGCCCCTCCTCTGGTTTGTCTTTACGGGAAGAGCGCTATTGCTTGAGTCCTCAATGGCGCTTGTTCGTAGCTCCTGCATCGCGAGACGGGCGGTGAGATTTGATAATGTCCTTTCTTCCTGACTCGTTGACTCCCACGCTGTTGCAAAATGCTGATAATGAGATGGCAAGGTCATTAAAATTTTCGTCATTATCGCACTGTCAGTTACCGGCTCTCCGACCAATTTGAGTCTGCATGCCATATCGTTAATTTTTGCAATGTGCACGGAAATGTCGTCGGAAGGTTCCCTTTTGTGAGCAAACCACGATTGTTGCAATAAATGCTTCGATGCTTCGCTTTTGTTGTCGAAGACATCGTGTAATTTCTCCCACATTTCCTTTGCCGTTTGGCAATTTATGATATGTAAAATACATTGTCGACTCACCGTTTGGACAATTATTTTTTGTGCCGTACTATCGAATTTGTTCCATTTTTCCAGTTTCTTTTCGTACGCTGCAAGCGTTTCCTGGTTCATGTTCGTACTTGGTTCCGGTTTGGTAAATGCTCCGTTCACCACGTTCATCGATGCACATGCCGCAATAAATACGCGCACTTCGAATTTCCACAGATTCCAGTTTTCATTTCCGGTCAGTTTCTCAATTTTTGCGAGCTCACTTTCCGCCATGATGGCTTTGCACTTTTGCACGAGGCGGGCTGACACACGCGGTGCTCCGAAATAATTTTTTTTTTGGAGCAAACTCACATTTATCGCCAAAAATATTCACCGGTTCTTGCTGCTGGGCCCATAACCTGTTGTATTTTATTAATGGATAGCAGGATTTTGCAGGGTGAAAAACCAGGCGAATGGATTACAAAAGATAACTGTTATGATTTTAGAGTAATAGATAATACTACGTCGTTACTACTTGATTGTCCAGAGGAGAGAGAGCTCTCGGGCGTTTCCGAATTTACTTCGGAGTGGCTTCTCCCCTCCCCACCGATTGGCCAATCGCGTTCGTCGCGATCGTGTGTCACATGTCGGCACAACCTGTAAACTTAAGGCTTACTTTTCAACAATTTTCCTTCGAAGATAAATCGTAAAAGCTTCCGATCAGATTTCGCTATAGGAATTACATAATAAGCGTCCTTCAGATCAATAATTGTCATGAAACATCCACAAGGTATCATTTGCCTTGCCGTCTGCCCGCCTTCTTTTTTTTAAATAATCCGCGACTACGAAATCGTTTAACCGCTTTAAATTCAAAATAAAACGGTGAGAAGCATCTGGTTTTGCCACCAGAACAATTTTTGAGGTGAATTGTCGAGACTCATTGTCAGATTGGCACCCTTGTATTGCGCCCCTTTGTAATAACTCTGCAATTTGCTCTCGTATCAACCCTCTTTCGTTATCTGACTATTGAGGCTCTCGGTAGGCGATGAGTCTTGGTACACCTCCGATGTAAATGGTATTTTATAACTTGTAATCGAACTCAGGATGGTCTTGTCCGAAGTAACTCCAAGCCAGTTGATCTTACGACGAGCTAGTCGACCATCAAATTTACCTACGTTTAATTGTTTTTCTTCGGAAGCGGATGTTCTTGTTCCTGTTGATAGGTCCTTCCTCACAACGCAGATTTGTCGCCTCGACTGTATCTATTGTAACACTGTCTGTAATCCACCCCGAGTAATTCCGCCTCGGTATTCGACCGATACCGATTCTGTTGAGACGGGCCCTCAAGTTTTTGGAGTTCTTTCCTTGATCCGAAGAATGCTTCGTAGACAGTGTTAAATCTTTTGAAGTTTGCTGTAAAACTCTAGTGGCCTTTATTTTTTCGCTTAGTTCTCTTTCAAATAGCCACTCTCCCGATGATACATCCTTCATCGTGTCTCTGAACGGTATCTTAATATTCTTTAAAACCAAACTCCTTGGCATCGATGTTTCGTCATGCTGTAGATCCGCCAGCAATTTCGCAACTGCGTTGAGAGATTCTAAATATTGTTTCTTATCATCAGGATTCAATTTAATTAACAGATTTATGACTTTTCCCACACCCGCGAGCGAAACAGCGATCTTTTCTTGCTTTTCTATAATTGTTTCGTCTCTCTTTATGATGTCATTATCTAAATCTGGCTTAACCTCCAAATTTAGTTTGAAGGATCGATGAACAGACAGTTCTGAGGAGGCGTGATCTTTTTTAAAAATTCTCTTCGTTCATCTCCCGGAAGACCATTCTTGATGATCTCGCACCAAAGCGTCGCGAGATGACTATGTACCGTAGGTGCTAACACCCGCTCTGGTCTCACAATCAGACATTCTCCGAACACTTCTAAAACGTCTGCTTCCAGCTCTCTTCCGTTCTTGTTGACGCTTGATGTCCATTCAGTTTTGTATTGATATTATTGTTGCCACTTGTAAAAACTGGGGCATCCTCAGCCGCTTGTGTATTTGGCGGCACAACGTTAGCTTCATCGTCCGCGAAAATATCACGCTCTTCCCGTGGGTCGAGCGAGGAAGGTATCGAGTGTGCTTACACCTGCGAATTCAAATTATCTACTGGTGAATGACTCCTTGAATATCTCGTGCGATTTGCAGACATCTCAGACTGGCTACTTGTATCGCGATCGCAACGATTCGCAAATTCTATATACGAATATCCTTGCTCTCGACTTCGAGATCGGCTACTCCTAGAGCGTCCATCTTTGTCGCGACGATCTGTATAATCGTCATGGCTGCTACGATGACGCCGATAAGATCTTGGCAAGTCCTTGCCTTTCGAACTACACTACCGCTCAAAAGCTTGGATACACCAGTCGATATTTGTTGCCGCACTTACAGTTGGATAACTCTGTCAAAAATATAGATATTCCAATTTTCAAAGCGGCGTTTTAGAAAGGATACATCAGGCTTCAGCTTGCTCTACTAAATTAAAAAAAAAAAAATTTCGACCCGGTGCGGACTTTCGTCCGTGACCGTTTTTAGGCCTTTTTTCGACCATCACAAATCTGGCGCATGATCTAAGGAATTTTTTTTTACTATGAAATACTTGAAAGGGAATGCAGAAGCTCTATTATCCTTTTTTTTAAAAATTGTTTCCGATTTTTTTTTCGGAAAATTATTTCATTTTCAGCTGAAAACGATGAATTTTGAAAAATTCTAAATAACACAAGAATGGGGAATTCTAAATTACACGAGATAGGGTTTATGAGAAAATGTTAAGAATATAAAAAGTTGCGTGCTTCCTTACTGAATCAATAATGACTTCAGAAAATTGTATACATTTGAAAAAAAATTAGACTACCAAAATCTCTGATTTGCTAATCACAATAAAACATTTTGCTTCATTGCTCTGTAGATTTTAATCAAACTTACAATAATTCACACAGCTTATCAATATTATCATTAATAGATTAACTGCTCTTCCATATCGCTTAAATAATTGTGGCGATATGGTGGTAATATTGGCATATGCCAACCGTGTATAGCACCTATAATTAATATATTTGCATTAGTGTTAAAATATATACTTAACATTCAATTATTATCTTTTCAAGTAAATTCAAGTGATGTATTTTTTTAATAAATGTTAATGGTGAATAAATATTCCTCAAACTTACCAAGAACTACGCCTGTACTGCGAATGCTTGGATTTATTACTATCTGTCCTATGAAGTTTATCCGTTGAAACTATTGTTGTTGTATGACATTTTGTACACTTTACACTTAAGATAGAATTTAGCCCTAAATGTTGTTCATTAACAATATTATCCAGATAAAGTACTTCATTATATTGAGGACATCTCACTTTTTTGCCTAGACATTTTAAATTCACGATGCGAATGCCTTCGCATAGGTTAGTTTTATGGATATTTGTTGACAGATCATTCAATTTTCTTTGCTTTTGTACATAAAGCGTCTGCGATTTCTTTTTATCAAGAACTTTTCTTTTTTTTTTAATAAATCTTCCTTTATAACGGATACGATCACCCATAATTATTTATTTATTTTAATGACAATAGGAGCAGTAAAGTGTTTACGTTTACTGCGGGTAAAAACTATAAATATATTACGTGGTATATGTACGATAAGGAAACAAGGAAAACAAGCACGCGACCTTGCCACATTTCTACACAGAATTATATTTCATGGTATATGTATACGTATTGGGGATACGGCAGTGTAAGAAGGACAGTCACGTTAAAATACATATCGTACAGTCGTAGCACCGCTAACATGTATAACGTTAGTACTAATTGAAAACTTTTTGACTGGTCTGTCGCAGAAGAATTAACTTAATCTGTTTTTCATTCAATCTCATTTTAATACATGAGAATATTGTTTCCAAGTCGAAATATTTAAGTATGCGAGTCCTTGATGTTTCGAAGGGATTAGAAGTACGAGTTTCTCAATTCTTTTTTCCGGGAACGATTTTTTTATGAGAAGGTGCGCCGACAAATATACGACACGAGTAAACAGCTGCAGAATATTATTTTATAGGTATACCTACTTATTTTATTTCCATAGGCCCCCTTGAACTCGACCCATTTATCACAGCTAGCCCATATGGCGATCCAAATGGATAAGCGAGTAGAAATCGTAAAGTGTGACGGCGGACTTAATAATGACCCAGCTCAGTAGGGATCATTGAAGGACTAATACGGGTTAGGGCGACGGCAGAGGAGCGTTTGTCAGAGGAATGACAACGGGACGAAAATTAAAAATGTTCCTATATACAGTATGGTCGAAAATAAAAGTTAAAAGATTTATGATACTATTACTTTTGAACTAGTGATTATAATCGTCGGATTCTTGCTGTTAAGTAACGTGTCCGTCCACTCAATAAGTAGTCGATGGTCTACCTCGAGTTCAAGCATTCGGAATTTTTCGATTCGAAGAAACGCCCTTTTTTTATCAAATGAAATAAATGGACGAATGTAATACTAATTACTTTTCTTGGATAGATCTTTCAACTCTATACAAAAAACTCACGCATACATCCCATTTGAGGAAGGATTACTCATTTATCAATGAAAACAAAAACTAATCTTGTTTAAATCCATTCCACTTGGATTCAATTGTTGGTAAGAGACTGTTTTCACAGAGAATTTTATTATCGACGATAATGATATCTCGGTAAAATGTCACTAGATTCGACGTCACTTAACTCATAATGCTCATAAATATTAATTTTATCTACTGCCAATGGAGCGAAACAGCTTTTACAAACGTGACTCCAATTTATGTAATCTTGCTACCTCTCAGGCACCAATTCACACCGTGAAAAAGCGACGGTAATAGGGAAGCATGAAATAAATTGCGTCCCTTGGAGAGATTGCGGTACATGTCGCGACGCTTTCGCGGCGTCTCAGAATTAGCGTCCCGTACTTCAATCCGTCAAAATTCAATAATAATCCATTGAAATGTTACATTGACCCTGTATTTATAAAGTCAACAACTTTTTTTCTGGTGCATAGGGGGAGGTATGAAAAGCTTAAGTCCAAGTTTGTGGGGTTGTAGCCCTTAAGGAAAATCCGCCATCTTGAAAAAAGGGGTGAAATAGTTTTTGCAAAATAACTATGAAACTATCCACCGCGGAAGAAAAGAATTGCATCGTTTTTTGTAGGAAATGAAATTCTCTACAAATTTGCTCTCTTGATTTTTTGTTGCAAAATCAAAAATACCCAAGTTATTAATGAACAACGACAACAAATTAGGGAGTAATTTCGTTTAAGTCGCTCTAACTTTTTGTTTTTGCATTTTTCAGAAAAATATGTTTAGAGAAATTTTTTGGCGCTCCTTGAGACGAACATATTTTATCCCTCACTTTTTAAATTTCATTTATTTTGAAAGATTTTACAGCCATTCAAAGGTAAAAATATGCCTCAGCACACAATATTTTGGGTTTGGGTTTAAAATCGTTGTATTGATATAACAGGAAAACTATC
>JAPYZT010003951.1:0-19587 GCA_030522965.1 Tryphoninae sp. A BG-2022a | reverse complement strand
ATGAAATCACGATTTTGTCGAAGCCACTTGTTAACTGAATGTCTAAGCTTACGCCATGACACTTTGATGCGTAAAAATCGGCTACCTTTCACTTTTGGATCTATCTATCGATAAACAGCGAGAACTTAGTTGCGCACCTAATATATATATACACAATGCATTCTCTCAATGTTTTACCAAGAAATCGTCATCTGCATTCATGGAAGAAGCTCCTCGATTAAAGATACATTAATATTATTCATGATCCTCCCTTAAACTTCCTTTCACACTCTCATCGAATAACGATAATGATAAAATCCCTCGCGGCTCTGACAAATATTCTTCTTTTATCGTGTGATCGATCGTTCGATTAATAAATAATCATCGATCGTTCGATTAAAAAAAAAAAACGACGATTTGTGAGAATTCCTCGAAATGAAAATATGAATATACGATGAGATTTTCAAGAAAATTAAATAAATAATTAATTGTTAGGAGAACGATATGAAAAGAAAATATATTATACGATCTAACGATTATAATTGTGATATACAAAATTAATGTTTTTTTTTTTTCGATCGAAATTAGAAACGGGTGTGTTTTTGAAAATTTATATATCGCATAATAATTTGTAAGGTATGCTAGTCGAAGAGTCGTAAATACGGTTCGAATCGATTTATGAAAATTGTTCGTATAAAGATAGTGATTTGGACCTCGTATCGATCGTGAGATACGTCAGAGATTGCGAAATGGAATTTTTGTTTTTTCTTTCTCATCGACGTTTGCTAAAGTCCAGAAGGTAAACGGTAGTTTAACGACGCATGGAAACGATTTTTTTTTCTCTTCGTCGTACGAAACGGATTCTCGTTAGATTAGAATCGAGCAGGGTGATTAAGAAAGAACCATCGCGATTTTTTTTTGTTTTTGCGTTACGAATAATAAATATGGAGAATGTCGAAACGAAAGTCCCTGGAAGATCTAACGAATTTCGTTATTTACAAGTGATTTTTTTTTCGTTCTTCTTATTATTTTATGTATTTTTATATTTATATAATAGAAATATGAACGACGATGATGATACAAATCTTGATAAGAAATTTCGCATACTTCAAGTATTTTACTACCGTCAACTCGTCGGTATTTCTCGACGAGACTATGGGACACACGGAGTTTTAGTGAGAATAACGCGTGTGTGGTAAAGTATACCAATAAGAATCATCGATCGGCAACGATAGCCGATCTTTTTCGTTTACGAGAAGGAAAGAAAAAAGACCGGTTTCATCTAGAGACGGGACGATAAGCGATGAGCTATTATTTCAAACGTTTATACATATTCGTTATGGATAAATGTATTTATAGGCTCTACTGGACCAGAGAACAGCTCTGAAAATCTTGTTCGCAACAAAACGATGATTTTATTTTTAAACAATTCATTAAATTTTGTATTAATTATAACAGCATTTTGTTAATTAGGGAAATCGTAGGTACATTGTACTATTATTATTATTATTATTATTATTTAACAATATTTTTACCTATCCTTTATTTAATATCCTGTTCGTTACTAAATTCTTTTTTTAAACAGAACGCCCCATATAATTTTCTGTGAACGAGTCTATGTACTCGTTTAATGTAATAGCCAATATATATGTATATATTTATATACAGTACTGACTCCTATATACTTCCGTCCATGTAACACGGACCTGCGAGTAACAAAGAAAAGACTACGAGATAGTCAATCGCGATCCAATCGGTCATCCGTGAGTAACGACTGCTCCCTTCGTTTCGGGTCTTCTCTTTTTCTCTGGTTCATCGAGCGAGACGATTTTCTCCTTCTTCTCTCATCGTTGAGACGAAAGCGATCTATTTATCGTCCTGCAAAGGTGAATCAGCAAGAAAATATATAAATGTAGGTATATATAACAGTGGAAGAAATAAAGCGTGCTCTGAAAGTTTAATTCAATGATATATATATATATATATATATATATATCGCACCTTTATTACTCGTATGGCTCGTCCTTCTCCCACATTCCAGCACGAAGAACTAGAATAAAGCACGGCATGAATATTCATATTAAAATGAAAAATTTTCATTGTATTTCCCGTCACGTCGAGGCGGAATGTGCGAAAAAAGAAATTAAATCTTTCACGATATAAAACAATTTTTCATAAATCATCGAACGCTTTTGCATAGTCCGTTCGTTTGTAACGTGTGAAAAATAATTTTTTCTACGGGGTATCAAAATTATTTTTCATAAATCATCGAAACGTAAGGAAACAACGCGAGGCACATTTATATCGGATCTTAATTACCATACAATAATAAATATATCTTACTCTCCCTGTTGATTCGCGTCCTGTCGTTATATATGTGCGTACGTTTCTTTTTTCTTTATCCCAACCTCTCGTTCGACTCGCACTCGGGGCGCGAAATTCTCAAGCGGGTGAGAATTTCCGACGATGAGTAGCTGCGATAATGGCGTCGTTGTACGAGAGACGATATCTATATATATATAGAGAGAGAAAGACAGATATGTGTGAAAAAAGATTTATAGGTTATGTACGAGGTTAATTTTTTCTACTCACTCGTTTGTCCGAGCCCTTTGCGCACGATGCGAAGATCCTACGACGATGAGAGACTCGAGGCTTTGCGACGATATTATTTCTCAACTTCCAGCTCGACGAATGTTTTATTTACTCGATCAACTAAGGACAAGACAAAAGCAACCGTTACTGCACGACACAAACTTTCCACGATCTCGTTTCTTTTTTACGCATTATATAGCTCGAGAGACACGAAGTCGTTTAATACGCAAAAATTTTACGAACGACGTATTTTGCTGGTACGTCGCACGATCGACTGTTATCGCAACGATCGATAAAACCGTAGTCAGCCCTAGGCTCTACCTCTACTATGCCGAGCTCGTACGTGCCTTGGTCTGGCTCAACGTGCTCCCACTCTTACGCATTGGCAATACACATACGCATTGGTATGATTAAGTACGATACATTTATGCACTGAGCAACTTTTCTTAATCGCTGTGTCGTGTAATAAACGAAGATATTACGATGTTTATTTCTTCATTAAATTATCATACGATGAACAATGTTGCGTTCACTCTCAACTGTCAAGCACAAGTTTCTTCACCAAAAAATTTAGACTGACGGCCATGACATATGAGCGAGGGGGTGCGCGCGCAGTTTTGTCACGAAACTGCGAACGACGTATGGGGCAATATGGAACACACAGATATATGTATATCAACATAATTAATTAAAGATAAATTATATACGAATATAATTATAGATCACATAGGGTAAAACACCCAGTAGTCAGCCAGGAACCAGTAGCCAGCCTCTGCCTATACTTTCTATAAGTGGGAACAGCACAAACCATATCTTTTGTACTCTTCTCACTCATACAAAATATCAACAGAGGCTGACTACCGATTCCTGGCCGACTACTGGGTACTTTACCCTATACGTAGAAAATATATTCTGGTATTGGAAATATATACGGTGATACATGGATGTTGCAAAATGAATAAACATTGCAGTGTGTAGAAACAAAATATTGTAGGTTATGTACGTTTGTTTTTCCACTGAATAATTTTGTCTTCCACTCTGTAAATCTAAGAACTACCTTCCATCTGGGGTAACAATATATTATGCAAATGGTTTATTTATCTCTCAGAAATATTGTTTTATACGCGTTTGTATATTTTTCGATACGTTTATGTCTTACGTCGTTTTCTCGGGGTGTGGCGAGGTACGAGTCCGGGCGTTCAATTAGTCCTGAGCAAAAAAGAACTTTTCTTCACAATTCCTGACGGGCGATCCGATATAAATATCGCACATGCACGATTGTATTATATTTTATGATATTTCTGTACGCCTCGAGGTGACTCACAATCAGACAATATTGGCGGACTCAAATCTGAAAGCACGCGAATATATATGTGTATAGTATAGCCACGAGGATATTCACATATGACTACAGGTTATACCACGTGGTCTCGGAACGCCTAATGGCTGAACGAAACGACGCAGATATCGATTTCTCTCAAAAAAAATTATTAAAAAAAAACATACAAAAAAAATTGCCCAGCAGCCGGTCATATAAATCGACTTTTGCGTAATATCTCTAGCTCGAGTCACGGTGGTACAACTTCGTCGTATAGCGTGCCGAGATATCCCAGAAGATAAAATGATAACAAAATTTTCTTTTAACCTCAAATCGTTCCACGCAGAAATTCCTCGCGTTAGACATACGTCAAATTTCTCTCCACATTCTTTTTCCATTCCAACGTTATCACTTCCTTATCAAACGTAATTATTTCATCGACAAATTCAAGCTACAATTTCTTTTCGCATCTTGTAAAAACAGCTTGATCATTTCTTAAAAGAATTTTCCAAACATCTCTTCTTTTTTTTTAGTTTTTATAACGGTATTAAAAATTCCACGTCAGGATGATCGAGCGACTGTGGCGTCCTCTCTCGCGGACTCATTATATTATATCGAAAATAGATTTCGCCGATGCTACCGAGGGCTCTGCAGCTGCGATGGGGAAAGAGAAGAGAGAGAGAGACAAAGAAAGAGAGAAAAGAGCGTGTGCGAGAGACGAGGAGATCGATCGAACGACATGGGACCGACTCGTATTATGTGTACGAGGTTCTCTCGCGCCCGCGCGAGCCGGACTTGACCATTAGTCCTGGTGTCCGGTTGACAGTACCAGGGAGCCCTCGTCCTGTCCACTCATGTGTTTTATAAATGATTTCGTAATGACGATTCGTCGACGAGAGTCATATATAAAATATTCTCTATCTATATGTATACACTCACGTTGATCAGTTTCAGGAACATAGATACATTTTCATCTCTGTTCTCTTATTTTTTTCTTTTACCTTTTCATACGTCCACGAAACTGACCAAGAGTAATATTAATCGTGCCTGTCTTCGGGACTTCTGGCATAGCTTCAGATTAATCTTCCGTTCCTCTCACGAGCGCAAGAACGCGAGTACCTTTTTTTTCTTCTTCTTTTGATTTTATATTTTCCTTTTTTTTATCCTTCTACTACCCAATCTCGCGACGAACGTAGGTACGACCGGTGTAACAGACTTGTGAGAGGAAGGAGAACGCGGAATTTCTACACGGACGAGAGTCTCTATGATATGTAATTAATATAATTATCAAGCTCGCGAGTATTTATATACGCGTGGATAGTACATGGAAGTTATATAAGAGCTAGAGTGCTTGGAGATAAAAGAGAATCCGAGGCTAATCAGTATCGATATCCTTACTCGAGCATTATTATTAAGTTGCGATTATTACCTATTATTATTGCGTCAATAATCGAGTTAGCGGAGAATTCAACGATAGAATTTTAATGAATTTTACTTTCACTCTTGGGGTGCGTAAAGAATGTAGGAAAAAAAAGTCACGCGGTGTTGAACTACCACGATGACGTTCCGATGGAGATATTCGATTAGACTCTTCGAACGGTGAGAGAGAAAGAGAGAATTGAAGAAATATACAGTAGCGGACAAAAGTTTAAGACGGAGAGGAAAAGAAAAAGAAATCGTTTAGTTTTTATGAAAAGTTCGACGTCTTGTATGCAATATCTCGTCGGAACAAATTCGAGTGAATTTGGATTCGTTTGAAAATAGCACATTTTGTCAATCCTCACTTGTCCAATGCCAATAAGCCTTAGCAAATTGCAGTCGTAATTTGTTATTCTTTTTACTCAACATCTGTTTCTTCCGTGGCTTTTGCGATTTCAAATTGAATTCGTCTAATCGTCTTGGGACAGTTCTTACATTAATTTGTGCATTATTATTGCTGGATATTTCAGCTCTGATATCGACTGCTGAACGAAAATGATCTCTCTCGCTTAATCGATGAATCCGGCGATACAGTGTTGGCGTCGTTTTCCACGGTCTACCGCTTTTTGGTCGATCAAAATAGTCCCCAGTCTTTACAAACTTGTACCACGTTTGCTTACAAGCAATCTGTGATCGGATCCATTTTAATTGCAATTGAAGAAAATATCTTATTTTGCTTCCGTAGAGATACGATTAGTCTTCGTTCGGTTGATGACAAATTATGGACTTTGCCCATACTTTTTTCGTACGTAATTAAATTTAAGACACTGGATGATACACTACAAATTATTTACAGTATTAATATATCAAATTATTGCGTGGATAGCCTATGGGTACCTTGTTCGACAGATCGTTTTAAACTAATGTCCGCTGTTTACAGATAATCGGAAATGAAAAAAAAATGTACAGATTATATTGTTTACATTTGACGACAGAGACTTCTACATTATGAAAGTCAAACGTATACATGTATTGTAACAAATCAACAAGCCAAAGGAAACGTTAGTATTTATATGAAAGATCTATGAACCGAATTGTAATTCATCGTCTTAAACTTTTGTCCGCTACTGTATATACGTATAATTTTCATGAATAATTATCACAAGTTTGCGAGGAAGACGCTCGAGGTTGTTTACATTTTGTTATTCTCTCTTTTCTTTATGCAAAATAGTGAAATAAGAGAAACAGAAAGAATTATAACTCGCGTGCGAGACTCGTCCGTATAAAATATGTCGCAGGAACTTCGAGGTGGGGCAAGCACCGAGAGAATTCTCCAAAGCGTGGAGGAACAACAACAACAAAAATAAAAATAAAAACTCGCGGGGCCGTCGCGAAGCTTGTGTCACGCAATCGCGCGCGGTGTTTCAATGCCGTGAAACTCCCTGATTGGCTCCTCGACGAATCGCTATCAACGAGCGTGACGACGCCCTCGCGCACGCATATCTTTCAGTTTCTTCTTTCTTTTTGACTTCACTCTTCGTCCGAGAGACTTTTTCGAATATTGTTATTTTTTGCGTGATAAAGTTCAGTTCCTGCCATCTGCAATGAAAATATTTGAATTAATTCAATTTTTTTAAAACTACTATATTGCTCTACAAATTAAAAAAAAACGAGCTTAAATAAAAATCTGAAAATACCTTATTCATGAAAAATGATGAAATTCTTTGCTCTCGTGATAAATTCGCCTAATAGGGAAATCTTGGCGCGCTATCTTCCTGGAGGGTGGCACGAAATCTGCCATAATCCTTGCATAACTATAACATACACACGCATAAATAATAAAGCCAACGTAGAGTATGCAAAACGCGAGAGCGAGCATACATATCGGCCTAAGCATAAATTGCTCACTCCGTGTGACACACCAAGAGCGCGAGAGGCCGATGGGGTTGAATAATCTCGGGGGAGGGTTTTGACCGGAGGATCGTGCCTGCAACACCTCGGTACGTTAAATCTGCGTCCTCTGGTCTAAACACGTAAATATACGTATATGTATAATTACGAGGTGTCAGAGAGGCCCACGAACTCGTGCGAGAGAGTTGTGCCCAGTTCTCATGCACTCACGCATGCAATATTGTGTCTCAGAATTTATGGCGCGAAGATAGCGACAACGTTGGCTTTGGAGCACTGGCGATTCGTTACAGGATCAAATCATTCCTCCTTCCCTCCTCTTCTGGCTCTCACCCTCTCTCAGTCAAGCACATGACACACCTCGACGATGTTATATCGCTCTAATCGTTTCCCTAATTGCTGAAATTGGTTAGCGAGGAGCTCTAACGTGCGGGACCTCGAGCGTCATATACGATGACAAACTCGGGGTCTCTATAATACAAACGGAGCCATATTCTCTGTACGAGAAACATTAATGCAACTCCCACGCCGCGCGGAGACGTATGGCGTCGCGATATTACAATTTAGGACCGCCTAATCTCAGCGTTGGTAACGTTCCATTGATGAATATATTTCAATCCAAGTTGAGGGACGGAAGTACCGATAGCCGGAAATTACCAAATAGATTAGCCTCGAATTAGTGTTCCATCGGACCAATTTCCCTCGAATGATTTACCTGCAAAAAAGAAAAAGAAAGAATTTTAGGATTTTTTGTTTATTATTGTAAGAATTATCGAAAATTGTATAAGTCCATTGAAATTTTCAATCGTAAAAGTTACACGTAGATTGTCGAACGGATGAAAAAGTCGACAAATGGCTCCAGGAAGACTTCTCGAGGAGGAAAAAAAACATCTATGGAAGGAGTTACCACAGGCCCTTCGTCTTCAAGATCCCTTATTACACAAGATTAGTACACGATATGGTTATATCCTTCATCGGTTACTCGTTAACGGGCTGCACATGTGCACACGGTCTCGTCCAAGAGGCTCGACTATACATACGTGTATCGAGTTCTTTTTTTTTTAACTAATAGCAGCAGCCTCGCACATGCCATATAGTTATATTGCACAATGATAAAATATAAACTGGAGAACTCTCGGTTGAGTGATACACTCGAGGCCCGAGTGTGCATTGTGCGACACGCGCTGGCACTACAGATTCTTCTCGCTCACTCAGCCCCAGATCCACTTCAATAATCGAGAACGCCGGCTCTCTCACACCCTCTAGTTGCATATGCTTCGAATCAGTTAGGAAACCTATCCGCTCGACCTCGTCGTACGTGTGTGGGCCACCTTCGACCCGTTCGAGCACTCGAGCATTCAAAGCCGCGACCGAACAGCTCGTTGGGGTCATGTACCACCCGGAAACACAAGCGGAAACGTGCTATTACACCTTTCTGCAACATAAAATAAAATTAAATCATTCTAATTTAATTATGAGCCATGACAGTTATAATGAGTTAGTATACGTACAAATTAAGTCTGCAATAAATATAAATCAGCGGGAATGTTCGAGTCGTCGAGTTTACTTTGAAATACCATGACTAAATAAACGATTCGTTCATTCTAAAACAAATATAATAAATTAGTCGAATATGTAACCACGTGACAAAAACTGCTGGAATGTAAAAATTGAAAAGGTACTGATCACTTTTTACATCGTCCGCAATATCGTCGTCATCATTGTCGTCATTCAACCGCATTTTCCCTCCACTCCTGACACGAGTTTGCCAAAGTAGAGCTCTCGAGGCTGCAGCAAGCAGCCACGGAGAGTCGAAACAATGAGGCTTAACTACCGCCGGGGTTGCAATGGCCACACGTACTCCATCGTCCTTTGCTAGCTTAACTATATATATGCCACACACCCTCGAGTCATCTTCGCGAAGTGCGCTTTGTGAGGGCACGCGCCCCATGACAGCCTCGCCAGGGGGCTGCGGTAGGTTGCGGATGTCTACGGTTACAGCATATGCACATCGGTACAGAGAGCGAGAGGGAGGCATGTGCGCATATTGCGACTACCCATAAGCACGAAATTCGAGCTATATGGAAGAGCTTTGGACATCGAGGTGATATTGAGAACATGCCAGTCTCGACGTGTGCCATAGAGTTCCGTTTTTTAACAACGTAACGTTTGTCCTACGTGTACTTCGAAAAACAACAGCTCCGTAGAAACAATAATTGAGGTGTCTCCTGTTGTGGCCTCGTGCACTTTGTTCGAAGAGGATCACGACCACCGCTGACGTTGATCTCTCATCCTTTGCTCTTCATCGAGTTCAAGCACGTAACGTGATACATCTCTTTTCGGAATTCAACCATCCGTTCAACGTTCCATCATTTTTCGTTTCCCATACAATTTCAACTCGTTACTCGTTTTAAGTTTGTCACCTAGAAAATTAAAAAAAATTAGTACTCGTTAAAATAGCAATTTCTAGATAAAATAAGAATTATTCTATAGATGGATTTGTCGATAATTTCACGTATAAAGATTGTAAAAATTTTCCAGTAAATTGGGTGCTAAGATGAATTCTTCCCAGAGTTGGAAAAGAATTCTAGGTTTGGTCGCAGGGGTTGGTTCTGTGTGTGTGGAGAAGCAAGAGGGAGAGAATGGCGAATACGCGATAACAGAGGGCTCGGTTGTCTGATGGCAAGATGGCGTCCTACGATAGTGACGTCACGGGAGGGTCGGGAACGAGGGTGAGTAACACCAGAGGGGCTGAGAGGAATGCACATAGCTCCAGGTTCGCGGGGGAGTGGCGCGAGAAGGACAGAGCGAATACGTGCGAGGGCGAGGGAAAGAGAAGAGGGTGCAGAGAGAGGAGTATAATATTGATCGCATCTCCGTGGCTGCAGACAGCATCTCTACCCTCTGTTGACGGGGTTGTTACTCCGCCCGTGCCACGCCAAGCACAGTGGCAAGGGGTGGGTTGGAGGCTGGGGGATGAAATTCCCTCGCTCTCTCGCCAACTGGATTTGAGAAATGGACGCCACGAATTTCCATCCTCGATAAATTATTGCGTTCGAATCGAAAACCCATTTGATATTCTCGGTAATTCGAACTTTCGAGCGATCCAAACGTAAAATCTGAAACGGATCAAAAATGAAAAACAATAAATTAATCTTTCAATCGATAATAATCAAAATTGAATGAACATTAATCCTTAGAAACTTCCCCACCAGTAAAATTATAAATAAACTTTATACTCCCGGTATTTTCTTTACTGGCAACTTCCAATTGGTCGCTGCGCCTCCATGTCTTTCTTCGAATTTCACACATTTCCGATTCTTATCCTGGACTTTACCTGTCGACAATGTGAAAATTAATGCGAAGTACTCGTCGCTGTGTCCAAAAAAGTTTCCAACGGTGATCCGAAAAAAAACAAGCCAAAAAAAAACATTATAACGCTTCTATCATATCCAATCAGAAGTAAAAAAGGTGTCTCCGTGCGAATTAAAACGGTCGACGAGGTATCGAGGAAACGCCGAGCGGGAGACGTGTCAGAGGCCTGCTATATCCTCGAAATTAAAGCGGTTATCGGATCGTAGACACGTCGAGCTCGTACGCACTTCGTTACACGCGCCCTTGGTACATACATACACATCACACCCATAGGCACACACACATGTGGGCATTGGGCAGCTGCTGCAACCTGTTCGAAGAGTCCACGTCGACGATAACGCTTTATTACATGTAACGCAGAATACAGCGTATACGTAAATCGAGCCAAATTATTCAGCGGTCCGTGGTTCGATCGTCCCCGATCTACAAGACCGGCGTAATATAATAATGTACGACGTCGTGATAAATTCCAACTCCGTGTCATCCTGAAAAAAAAAATAAAACATGATAAACACGACGGTTGGATTACAACAAAAAAAACAACACAATGATACGTAAATAAAATAGTAATAAATTTCTATGTAAATATAAATCTAGGGAAAACTGAGTTTTCACGTGTTTCATAAACCTAACCTATGTTATATCGTACGTTTATACCACGTATAAAGAGAGAGAGAGAGAGAGAGAAAGAGAGAACGAGACTGCACAAAAGGTAACTTCGTTAAACACGACGCTTTATACACATAGTTTCTCCTCTCGGTACACACACATATACATAGAAACGTATACACACACGTAAAATATACCGCGAGCAAGAGCCATGATACGCCAAGATAATTACATGGGCGTGGCATAAGCTCGTTACAATAAAAACTGGAACGTAACGCCGGGCCCGTTCCTGCGCCAACCGTCTCTCGCCACGAGTCTCCTACACTAGCTCTGTCTTCTGTGTGTATGTACGCGTGTATGTATGCGTTTGTGCACGGAGGAAAATCTCGCGTGTTATCGTGCTGGGGGGGTACTTACTGTCGGATACGTGCTGCTGCTCTCTGTGGGCCGATGTCGAGCTCTATATACACATGTGGGTGTATATATTTCCATGCATGTATGTGTGTGTGTGTTGTGTGCCAGGTTCGTTCCCCAAGTCCTTTTATTTCACGTTCTCTTCATTCTCCTCGGCTTCTCGATTTCTCCACGAGAGGAGCGCATCATTATGCGTAGGTATGTATCTATCGCCGTGGCATATCGACGTTGCTCTCTACCAGAGGCTCTTATTTCCTTGTGCCTGGTTATTTTCTCTCTTTCTCGCTCCTTCTGTGTGTCGTGTTTATGTATGTGTGTGCACTGTCGAGGCCAGGCAAACCCTCTCGCACCGCGGGAGAAACAGCGAGAGGGAGAACGGAGAGAGCATAGGTGCAATCTTCGCACGCATCGACATGTGTATTTAAATTAGTCGCTCCTGCCGTTGGCAGAATTTCTTTCTCTCTTTCTCTTCCCCTCTCTGACTTTGTTCTTCTTGGCCTGCTCGTCTGTGCGACACACACACACACGTTTAGACACTGCACGGACGAGAGGCAAATTTTTTATTTACCTAGGGGCTAAAAGACGGAGATTTGAGGTTAGTCGTACGCGACGTGTATGCTTAGACGTTTCGCCAAGAGCGACAATGTACACTGTAAACTTTACACACCGCACTTGTTTCGTCGTTCCTTTGTTCAGCGACTAGCGAATGAATTGACATGAGTCTACGTGCACAATTCCGCGATGGGTATTATGACTAGCGTAAAACAAGGACTTAGGATCGTCCAAGATGGACGTTGGCGAGAGACGAATGGTTTCGTCCGATCTTGACGGATTTTATCGTCCCGATGCACACTACTTCGCGACGAATATTATGACTAACGGATAATCGAAAACATTAGTGCAACGGCGTCGGATTGGGGGGATCGCGACGTTGAATTTGTCGTTGAAGTTCGGGGCGAGCCTATGCGTCTTACGCCACTGCCTTGTCGCGAAAAAAGCGAAGTTGGCCGGAAATTATGTCGGAAAACGTCGATTACATATCGATTGTCACAATTGCGAGATCTTTACGAAATAAGATTTTCTTGTTACAGGGATTGAAATGACGAGATAAATGCCATTGTGCGCAATATTCTTAATGACAAAGTTGCTGAAATGTTTTCATTTTAGCATTTTTATTGTAGATATTATTTTTTTAAACGCGTGAGAAAAAGCGTAATGATTCAAGACGTATTTCCGGATTGGAGGATTCCACCCGACACGCCGCGACGCCAGCGAGTAAGCGGCAAAGTTCGACACACATACGCCATTACTTGACGAGTTGAGTGGTTCGATCTTTTTATCCGCTAAATCATCGCGAATATTGCATAATAATTTCTTCCTCGCGGTATTTCGAGTACAATGATCGATATCTCGGTCTGTTTCGCATCGGTAGAAACATAATTAATAGATTTTCATTGTTTTAGACGATGATAAGATTGATTTTTGACGTTTGGTATTTTCGCAAAATTGTGACTTTATACGATAAAAAACATGGTAGTATCGTGAGAGCCCGAGTACATACGGATGGACACGATATAGCCCGAACACTGTAGTGTGAGAAGAAGGACGACTGCTCATCGTATACATTAAGTGAGTTAACCTAACAAAAAGTTTATCAAAGTTGACAAACTTATTTTCGTGATTTAGGAATTATTCGTGAATTATGACGTTTGAAGTGACAACATAAGTGACATCCCTAAAATGACAGCACGTTGGAATATTCTCCATGTCATCTCAAAATCGTTCAAGAATCCACGAGTGACTGGCCGCCATTGTTGTCGTCGGTAAGCTCAAGAATCTCAGACATTACTCGCACGAAATGAAATGTTTCTAATCTCAGATCATTTCAATCTAACGATACAGTTCATTCATCAATTAATTCTCGTTTACTTTACGTTTTAGATAAAATTACGTAAAATGAATTGTGGCAACGATGTGACAACATATCGAGAGCCACGTTCGTCGCTGGAGCCAATTTATCATGGGCACGATTGTTCTGTGTAACGACACAATAATGTATACGACCGATGCGTTCGTATGCAGCGACGAAAATCGAATGAACTCTCTGGTGCGCGTCGCTTCGTTCACATAGAACGGAGTACGAAAATAACAGAAGTAAAAAAAATAATCTAACGGACGAAAAGAAAAAAAGAGTGAGCGAGTGAGTAATAACGAAGCGAATGAAAGGGCGGGATAGAAGGAGGGGGGAGCTTGGTGTCAAAAATAAAATAAATCAAGCGATCGGATTCTCGGGTGTCGATCACGTGTCAGTTCGCTCGACAATGCTCGTATTGTGCAGTACGCATTGAGAGATGTGGCGCGTTAGCCCGGATCCTCAATATCCATCTCGTTCATTCCCTGTATATATATATATATATGTATACATACCCAATGCGATAACGCGACTGTTATCGAGATCGCATCGCCCGATGACTGCGCGATTCACCTTATAGCTCGGTCGCAATCATCGCCAAAAATCGATTATCTCTTCCAATCGCAAAAAAAGCTTCGAATTAATTAATTCCCCCCGATACTTCCATAATACTTTTTTGGCACGGTGAATTATTTTGTACATACGCGATATTTGTTTCGTAAAAGAAAACAAAGTTTGTTACGAGACAATATTAATTATTATCAAACCAATGATCTTGTTTCAATAATAATAATTTGTTTTTTTTTTTAATTATTTTGCATTGTGAGAAAAGAAATTACTAAAAATTGTAGAAAATTAGAGATTTGCACTTTGCTCTTTCGCCCGCACGATATTCGCCGCTGTCGTGGTTATACACGCCGTGTGTGTCGTATATCTAAAACTCTCTTATCGGGGCTTTATGCTCTTACGCCATATACCACACGCGTTATACTTTATACTTTATAGCGCATAGGACCGGCGCCCGGGCGACGTATACGTTTATGCAGCTCGCGCTCTACATGTATCGCTCGCGTTTATATTTCTGTACAATGTTTGTATATACATGGCGCGTGTCTCTTGTACGTTCTTTCACCTCGTGAGCAAACTCTAGACCGTCGTAGTTGATGGAAAGAAGGTTTTTGCATTCGCCTTGGAAAGAAAAAAGAATTCTGACGATAAAATAATTCTCTATAGATTAATATTATTTAACAAAATTTTTTAATTCCAAGCGATTAATTATTTTATTTTAAAGCTCGTTTAGATTGTTTAAGATTAAAATTGTATTTAATTCGTCTCGATGATTTATTCCGTGTAAAATTTTTTTTTTCTATTATAGATTTCCTTGTGAGTTATAAAAAGTGGCGGATAATTTGTAAAAAAATAGAGAGATCGAATCGCGATTTTTTAGTAGGTTTTGTACACCTCTCGTGCGTTCGTGCTAGAGGAAACATTTTTCCAGAGCGTTGCTTCGAGTTTTATCGGTATCGTGGAAAACCCGGCCCCTTTTTACATCCCCTTCTAGGCGACGGTGGTCGGCCCGGACCGCGGTAATATCGTCGTCGCTGTGTTCTCCGAGCACACCGCTTGTTTTCCCCGACCCTATCGTATGCACGTTGGCTATTTCTTAATACGTGCACGCGGTCATGATTTATAACACACACGTAATTACGATTTTAATCTCTTAATTAATTGCCGGGAGCGTTTTTTCTTTTTCATCTCAAAATACGATTTTTCCTTTTATTATTTATTTATTTATTTTTTGTTCATGATGAAAATGAGAAAAACTAAGTCGCGATAAAACAAAAACAATTCTTCACGGGCCAACCAGAAGACTTCGAATGCTTAATTAGGAAGCCATTGAAATGTTAATCCCTTTGCCTACGATTTACGTTCGAGAATTTTGGGCTGAAAACGTAAACATGATCGCTCAGCCTTCGAGCCATTCGCACGACTTGTGTAATATTCTGATCGAGTCAATTTGTAAATATTACGGGCATTGCGGTCGCGGGTTTGTAAATAGCACGGACAAAGCTCGTGATGTATTCCTATTATCTCTTCGTATCGTGATCAGTTTCAAGTTATTCTTGGTCACTTCCACACGTCGAAATATTATTTTCATAAATTCTACACAGGCAACCCCAAAGAAATGTTCTCACACCATTGCGGATTATTAATTTTGTATTACTGATTTTTGTATTAGATGACCAGTTTTTTCGACGCGGGATTCGTACGCTGCCGGAAGATGGGAGAAAGTAGTGGCCAGCGATGGACAATATTTTTAATCGTAAATGTATAACCAGTTTTGTACAATAAAGCTTCGAATGCCGAAAAAAACGGCGGAAGCAAAGTTGTACAACTAATACAAATCAACTTTTGTATAGTACTTGCATCTACTACAATTATTGCATCAGATTTTAATTACTTATCAAAGATTTCACTAATACTTGTAATTTTAACCCTTCGTGACCTGAGTACTTTCAAGCTTATGTGGTCCGCAGACGCATAGGCTGACACATATGTGCGTCCTTAGAGCTCAAAGGGTTAAGGGCGCCGCTGCTAATATTTATATTTGGCCCGATCATCGTACTACGGGCTATGCTCGTAATATGCACGTTTGGCCCGATCGTCGTACACGGGCTATGCCCGTAGTTGTAGGTTAACCCTTTTAGTGCCGGGGGAAAATAGAGATGCCTATGCGAAAAAAACCGGCCGAATTTCACAGTTTTACAAGGGTTCGGAAATATGCTTGTAAAAACTTCGAACTCATTTGAAAATTATAGAAAAAACAAAGGTATAAACCGCTACAAGGCGCGAGCCGATATATCGGCTCCGGCACTTTTCGCAAGTACAGCTGGCGCCGATATATCGGTTCCCGCCACTAAAAGGGTTAAGGGATTAAGAACCAAATTTGAATTCAAAAGTTTACAACGAACTGGAATTTTCGAGGAATCGCTTAATTTTCTTTCATTTAACGAATTTATATTTTGCAGGGCGTGGACGAAATACTCGCGGCCATCTTGAGGAAATTGTATAGTCGTGTGATGAGAGAGATGGACGTATGTACGGACGGACAAGCGGTCCAACGGATGGACGAAGAGAGAGAGAGAGAGAGAGAAAGACTCGTAGCTTTCTCGTGAAACGCTGTTGAGACGGAGACAATCGCGAGCAAAACCGTCGAGAGTGTGTATAAACGGCAAGCGCGAGGGAAAGAGAAATCGATCGGTCGTGCTTCCCGTCTCATCGTTGTCTTTTACTTACTCTACACACACACACATACACACACAACACACATACGAACGTCTTTTTCTTCATCGAAGAAACGAATTGCTCGACGTTTTCCTTTCTCTCGATGCGTCCAATCTCCAGTTATATATTCTCCCCTATAGTATTTCTATGGATGCAGCAACCACGATCCGTCAGATAAGAAACCATTTACTTCCCTGCTGTTTATTCCGCAAAATTTCTTATTAAAAAAAAATTCCCCCAAATGAAAAGAATATAGAAACAAGAATTCGGGAATAGGTCATAAACAGATGGAATTTATAGAATAAAATAATATAATAAATTTAGGATAAACGCAATAATCATTTATATCAAAAAACAAAACACAAAGGATATTTTTTTCTAATATTATTTTTATTTATAAGTATAGAAATAAATAATCCCCATTTCGTGAAGGATCCATCCGGGGAAGAAATTCTTCCAGTAAGTTCGGAGCTGGTGGGAGAACGGAAGTTATGATGAAAGGATCCGGATATAGCTGGTTTTTTCGAGGCTTGGGTGAGGAGAGGCCGAGCGTTACTTCCTAAGGGCTTCTATATCCCCCCTCCCCCATATATATATTTACACACACACACACACACACACGTATATACGTACTAGCTATATCGTGGTAGTAAAGCGAAACGGGAACGTGTAAAATCTCCAAGTATACCGCAAGGGACATCGCAGTTTCTATACGTAACGTGGAAGAGAGTAGATGAGACTTGTGAAGATCGTGAGGAAGAAAGAGAGAGAGAAAGTGCGATGGGGGGTGAGGGGTGAGGGGGGGTAAGAGGCTTGGTCGAGACGTCGACGTCGTCCGGTGCGCAGGGGTTGATGGGACTCCGACGTTAAAACCGCCCGCGATCTCTCCTGAGGATATCGTTGGGGGACGGTTGGATAGAAGAGGGACGAGGAGGAGCGGGGATCAAGGGATGCGAAAACGCAGATCCTTATCGTCCTCTCTCTCTCACTTCGAGTCAGTGGGCTATGTACATGGTTATATATATATGTACATATAAATATATATATATATAAGTATATATAGGTCCCTCGATTTAAGGAGAGTCGAGGATATTCGCCCTCTCGATTTTCCCTCGACGTACCTATAGAACATTACGAGGCAACGACACGGAAAACTCATCGTCCAGGGGGGGGGGGGATTTAGGTCGCGAGGCGAAATTTGAGTGATAAAAGTACGAGTAAAAATGAATCTGATGGATAAAATAAGGCGGGTTGAATACAAAATTGGGCTCTTGTTTTTTATTTGTTAATTAAAGTAATTAAAAATTGTGTTTTTCTGTCTACAGGAGTTGAATTTAGCGGCGAGTGTAGAGTCCCGGTGTCGATACTTTGTAAGAAAAGCGGCGAAGGAGCCAAGATGGAAAAGAAGGAGCGATGAAATTCATTCGTCGAGTCACGTCCGAGCGGCGACTCGCACAATGCCGCTTCGTCGATGTACGCGACCGATAAATACACAGCTCTTATAATTTAATCCCTCGCGCGGCTTTTCTCGCGCTCGGATGTTCATCAAAGGGCAACGGCAACCGAGGAGTTTTCTCGTCGATGTGATATGGAACGAAAAATAATTATTTTCGTCTCTCTAAATTAGCGAGAGATCCAAGCATCCAAAAAAAATCAAACTATAAAAATAATAATGGACAATCGATACGAATTTAAATTCGTTGATTAATCGAATAATCAAATATCCCTAATATGTCTCGTTACGAAAAAAAAAGTCCTTGCTCACGAAGAGCAAAAAAAAAGAAGCAACATTCTCAAAAATTAATGAACAGTTCTCATTAGTTCGACGGAATAGCCGCGAGGTAGAATGTCCCAAAAGAGACAGGTAAAATTGATAGTCTGGGACTTAATTGGTTAAGAGAGAGAGAGAGAGAGATAAACGCAAGAGGCAGCCACCCTTTTCACGAACCAATTTCCTCGAGCTGAAACTTTGTGTTATGAGAAGAAGGAAAAAGAAAAAAAACGGAGAGAGAACGATGAGCGAGAGGTTGGCCTTTTCCGGAGGCCTCGCGAGCTCGTTCACGTTTTCATACACACACATATATACATATATATATATATAGATATATATAGACATATAAAACCACTGGTCTGCTTAACCTGGCCAAGATGACATCTCGCTCATACGGAATAATAAATGAAAGCAGAACGTTTCAATTAGGAGGTTCTCGTCTCTCTCAGCGTGGCGTCTCTCTCTCCGTGTGGCTCGCCCGTTTTTCTCAGTATAAAGTCTGAGAAAGAGAGAGAGAGAGTGGGCAAGAGACAGAATGAGCGAGAAAGAGAGAAACAGGAGAGGGCGAAAAAGATTTAAGAAAAAAAAAAGGAAAAAGACAAGAGGAAGAGAGAGAAAGATCCTGTGGACCACCCCGCAACGTCCTCGCGCTCCATACCAGCGACGAAGGAGTTGATGGAGTAGGAGTAGCGATGGCGCAGCGGTAGAGTTGCCGGGGTGGGGGTGGGCGAAGAGAGGGGGAATGGTCCTGGCCGGACCCAAGAGTCTCGCGCGCGCGCAAGAGAGAGAGAGCGAGCCCTCGGGCTATATGCTGGGTAGAGAGAACGGAGTCAGGAAGAAGCGGAGGCGCTTTCGTGACGGATGGGGACATTATGCGAGGGCCTCGGCGTTATATATATATATATATAGCCAGGATTGGAATAAACTCACACGAGTGTGCGCATGTGTCTCAGGTAGCCCTGATAGACGTATATTCCCCACGGATATTTGACCTTCTTCTTCTTC